>JANHGB010015675.1:13306-51703 GCA_026283785.1 Coracopsis vasa | reverse complement strand
GGAGCATTCACAACTTCCTTGGGCAACCCATTCCAGTGCCTCACCACCCTTACAGTAAAGAACTTCTTCCTTATATCTAGTCTAAACTTCCGCTGTTTACGTTTGAGCCCATTACACCTTGTCCTATCACTACAGTCTCTAAGGAAGAAAGTACTTGGAACAATTTGGTAGATTTGCCCTCCATACGACTGACGAAGCTGACAGTTAAAGCCAACAGAGGCCCAAGATTGTGCTTCACCCTTTGTCAGTGACATTCACATAATACAGATATGATCCAAATTTTTTTGGTCATTTTTCTTAAAAAAAGGCAGGCTCATTCGACCAATTTGAACTCCTCTGTACCTGCTTGTCTGAACTTTCTGTCTGAAGAACAGTGTGACTCCAGTGAGGGCTCTCTTGCTGGAACTCTTCTGCCACTATTTATGTACATCAGCAGGCAGACTTCTGTAATGAAATTTGCAAACTCTCTGAAAGATATAACCTTGAAGAGCTGGAACCCTTTAGCAGAATTTAATCAATATTATCTCATTTATCATCTCCTTGTGAAGTTCAGATTGTAGTAGAAACAAAATGCATTTGTAGTATTTAGAGAAGTTCTGAGCAAGAAAATCAATGCAAAAGCTCAGTTGTTTTGTACTGTATTTTAACAGGCACAGTGCGTGCTTTACTGTATGACACTAGAAAACCATTAGCCTTATAATGCTTCTCTCCACAACATCAAACTTGAGTGACTGTTTTATGCCTATTGTTTTGGGGTTTTTATCTTTGCAAAGTTTATATGAGACTTCTGATTCACTGGGTGAATAAAAACTGAGGAGAAACTTTCCCCCTGAACAGGCAAGTTCTGTGTAATGTGATCTGCTGTGCAAAGTGCATCCAGAACAGCTTTTTTCAGAGGCGGTTATCATCCACACTGTAAACATATTTCCCAGACTCTAAGCAGCCAAATTCCATAGCACTTCTTTGATCTAAAGCTGTATCGACTTCTGCACTTAGGGTGATGTGTGGCAGAGAAGCTTTGACTGATTTGTTGAGGACCACAGGAGCAGTCTTATCCAGATGGAGAGAGAATCATAGCCTTTCAGTGACAAATCTTTATCATCAGCTCTCGGTGATTCTGCCTTGCCACAAAATGGCATTTTGGTGGTTGTACCTTTTGATATGAATTCACTTTTATGCCCAGCTTTGCAGAAGCCCATCAACAAAAGCAAAGAATTCAAATGGGGCTCAGTATAGCTCAGTGTATGTTTTGTGATGGGCTGTTTCACATAGCCAGTGGAAAAACATGCACTATGCATGCTGGTGGACAAAGCTTCCACAGTGCAATTACTGTGGTTCATACTACTAACAGTTTTTAACATCTAACACTGGATAAACTGTAAATAGTAGTATACTGCGTTTGAGAGTACATTGTGAAGTGAGTGAGTGCATTATTGTTCCTACTTTACCAGTGAAGAAGCTGAAAGGAAGAGGTTTTAGTTAAAGTTTTGGGGTTTTTTTGTGGATTTGGATTGAGTAAATTGTCTTTCAGTACTTCACCATTTTCTGATGACATGATGAAACTTCCCCAAACATTATATAAAGTTTTCTTCCGTATCTCAGTGAGATTTTTTTTTTAAGGATGCATGCATATATGAAAACTGTTTGTCACAAGCATGTGTTGCCTTTGTCCTCTCCAGCAAACCTCTTCAATGAACAAGTTAAAGAGAGAGATTTTTCATTTGTTTCACAGGCTGCAGCTAAGACAGATACTGCAAGGAATTCGTAGGCACATCTTTCCATACAAATCCTGTCTTAACAGTACTAAGTCATGTTTTTAGAAAGACTTAAGGAATTAATCATAAGTGGTGTTGTGTTAATAAAATGCAAGTTTCTTCTATTCTTGTAAAATATTCTACTCTCTTCAAGCAAGGATTACAATCTAATTTTATATGAGGTGTCTTTTCCTCTCTTATTTTTTTAACATATCCCACTGTCTTATGCATCATTTTTTGTAAATGTAGCATTCAGATGATCTTCTGCCACCCCTCATGAGCCCTGATGGAACGACAATCTAAGGATTGTGTGTAATGTGTGCTCTGTGCTTATTTCCAGAATACAGTTGAAGCATTAAGTAAGCATATGTTGCCAGTTCAGTCTGACAGTCTTGTTTTGTGATGTAGCTATAGCTTTTTATAAAATCTTTTCCTTTTCTAGTTTTGCATTATCAGTGTAGTTATCAGTTGCATGAACACACTGGTTTATGCAACTATTTATTGTACTTTTCATTGAAAAGATGAATTAATTACTAAAACATCTGGTGCGTCATATGGTGCATATGCTGGATGTGCTAAACAGAATAGTCTTTTTTTTTAAATAGTAAGAGAAAAAATGGCGTTAATAAAAGGATTAGACTTTGTAGTGTTCTTTGAAGAGTAATTTTACTGTACTAAAACCTCCAAGTCTGTTATTGATCATTAAGGGAATCTTTGATTCTACTGGAACAAATGTGCATACCTCTGTGTTTATACTCATAATCTGTGAAAACTAGATGGGGGAAGAAAGACACTGCTTTCTGAAAAGACCTTTATTATACATGGGTTAGTTATATGATACTTCTAAGTGATAATCACAGAATAGGTTATGGTTAGTACATATAGTTACCATTTGTAAGGCACGAAATGTGTATTCTTATTGTCTAAACAAATCGTATATCCTCCAATGTTATCAAACACTCAGTGGAGATCTCAGTCTTCAGATATCATATAGGTAATAGATACCTTTCAACCATTGTATTTAACTCCACACAAACCTCCAATTTCCTTGGTATACTTAAGATAAACTTCACATTCATTTTACATTAGAAAATTACAGAAATCTACTATGGCCAAAATTACGAACTGATGGCCGAAATTGGATATGGGCCAGTTTATTCACTGCTTAAAGTTATACCTGTTTGTTCCTGGTCAAGTGAAATTCAACCTGTATCACCCTTTTTACTTCTAAAGTTTCAGAAGATAAGGCTTAAATCTACCCAATGTACCTTCCATTTACAAAAAAAAAAAAAAAAAGGTCAAGGTCTTCATTGAAATTAGATTTCCAGAAGTTTTAAATGTTTTAAATATTTCAATTTTTTTGTCTTAAATGTGACGTTAACAAAAGCATGGGATTGTGACCACTCAATTTAAGCAATGCAGGTTGGTGATGTAGAAGAATGTGTTAGTTTTGAGAGACTTTCAAAAGTAGCACAATCTTTTCAGAAAACATACTGAATCCAACAAGAAAGTGGTCTTCTTTAAGCATATCTATCTTAGGAATATGTAGGTTCTCCTAAAGATAGGTGGGATATGAAGCAACTCTGAAATCTGAATTATCAAAATACTACTACAGCAACCTAGTGGTGAGAATTAATGAACTTAAATTGCTTCGATCTAATTTGCATGCACAACCCCAAAAAGCTTTCTGTTGTTTATGACAGCCAGAAAATATAAAATGTAGCTTGGAAAAATGCTTCCTTCTCCTGAGTTTTACTACCTGTAATTGAACCTTTAGAGTAATAAAACAAAAATTAGATTTGTAATCCCTATGAAGGGCAATCTTGTAGCAGTTGGAACCATCTGTGACTAATACTCTCAAGAATATTTCTTTCACATGTCAGGAAAAGAGGAAAGAATGGGTAATCTTTTACGGACTTCCAGTCAGGAAAAAAGCCAAACCAACCACAATTAGCAGTCTGACTATATGTTTTTTGTCACTCTTAATTTTTTAGTTTATTATGTGACTAATTGTCTTTATGTGCTGTTGTGCTACTTCTGCGCTTTGCTACTTTCTGCTTCTCCTTTATAAGCTTTGCTTTATCCCTAAAAAAAACAAACAACAACCACACACACCCCCCCCCCGCCCCGGCTTTCTCATTAGCTGAACATGTAGTCTTTTAGATGCTCCATTTGACAGTTTATCACACCAGTTGACAAGAAGTAAACAAAAACAAAGAGAGGGGATTTTTTTTTAAGAACAGTAACATTGCAGGGTAGTAATTAAAGGGAATGGATGTGAAAGTGAGTAGGCAGACAAGTGTTACCTAGACTTCAGGGAGGACTGGGTTGGGTTTTTTTTGGTTACTTGTGGCTGTATATAAGTAGGGAAAGTCCATACTTAAATCTCTGCTAGCTCTGTTTCTTCTTTTCAGCTTTCAGCAGTTTGACAGACTTTTATGAATGTCAGGAAGGTTAACTAATGTCTATTTGCTATAGTTTTCATAGCTAAATATAATTAAATGTAGCAAACCTGCTTGAGTTGACTCCGTAATTCTCTAATTCTAGTGTCATTTTAATCTGACCAGGGTCAATCTAATTCTGTTCCACAAAAACATCTTGCTTCATCAATTTATAACACAAAATGAACACTTAATCTTTTAAAATGTATAAGAATTCCCTTCTATTAGTCCAATATGTGACTCATTATCAAGTGCCACAAAAAAGTGCCAAGTGTGATTCATGTGTATTTTTTAAGCAATTAATGCTAGGGCTCTCTGCTCTGGGAGAGCTATAAGAATATTTTTATATTTTGAAACTTAGCTCCAGACTGTGCTGCCTTACGGAAGTTATGAATTAGCCCGGCATATCTAGCAGAAGTAAGATAAATAAACTTAAAACAAACCCACCAACTTATTGCCATGGTTTAATGACAGTGAAGTGTGAGATGAACATAATGTAGTTCTATAATACTGTTTTGGATGGAATTTGTAAGTGGTAAAAAGTAGATTGTCTTGTAGAGCATGATTATTTTTCAAGTACTTTTGTGAAACTTTTGCAAAATGAGGCCAGACAAGAGAATATTATCAATATAAATTGAAAAACTCCTAGGGAGAAGGGATCTTTTCCATTTAAGTAATCAAAACATTCTCCAAAATGAAAGTGTGAGTGAACATTATTTAGGTGTAAGAATAGTGTTTCTCTGTGACTGACTTGTCTGACTATAGTCTCTGCTTTTATTTGTGGTGCTGATGTTTCATTTGGAGAGCTTCTGCTCACTGAGAGCTAATTCTCTATCTTATATTTAATTGGATGTGACTTAAAAGAACAATCCAAGCAGTAGTCTATGTACTGTCTATATTTCTGCAAGAAATACTAAAAAGTATTTCTTTCTTAAATATAATGGAAAATTATTGTCTTGAACATTATTGTGTAGAATAAAGATTTAGATACATTAATTGTAAATTGCAATCTTTGATATTTACAGATCAAATATCTTGTGGAACTGATTTCATGTTCTTATGTGAAATTTAAGGTGCTTTCACTAATAAGCTCTACAAGTACTCTTATGATTGTTTCAGTTAACTGGAATATAACAACTTGTCTTAATTTCTTTTTTTTTTTTTGTCTTAATAGTTATTTCAGTCTCTCCACTGGTGGTGCAGGGTAACCTGTGATTTAGAGGTACAGCCACACCTCAGGGACTGGGAGTTTCATTGGATGTGGTCAAGTAATTGCTGCAGAAGCAGAATAATAGTCAATTTAGACTGTACCCTTCTGAAGATGATTTTTGGTATACTTTCCCTTGTGTAGGTGGGAATTACTGGCTATCACTGACACTAAGAAGGCTGTGGCTTAGCTCCAAGCACTAAAATGCATTTGATCATATTAAACTGTTAGCATTTTCCTTAGTATTACTTATTCCTAGGCAAAAGAGCAGTCTTCTGGACAATATCCAGACTGTCACTTGAGACAATTCCTGCGGGCATCAAAATTGTGATTCATGTCTTCAAGGAGAGCAGAAGCACTTAGATTCACTAATAAGAGTTCTGCCAGCTGACCTGCAGTCCCTCAGCTGCTTTATTTGCTTGTATAGATGCTACTGCTTAGACTTGTCCACTGTAGCTGTCCTGTTTGTTATTTTATACTAACCTGATGTGGTCAGACATGTTTGAGAGTTGCTGACCCTTTTGTTCAGGGGAATTTACCACCAGTGAACTGAATATATGACTTGCATAAAATGGTGATGGAAAATATTCCATTCCAAAGAGTCTTTATTTCCTCCTAGGACATGTGCATTAATATTTTTCTTTGGATTAGGGACATGGTTTTCGGGTGAAGCTCATTATCATCCATGTTTTTTGCCATGTAATCTGTGCTGTGGTTTGGAGTGCACCAAAGGTATATCCAATGCTGGTAAGGAGCAAAGCTGAATATGAGTAGATTTGTGTGGTAGGACAGAGGGACTGAACAATTCACATTATATGGATTTCTGCGGTTTTATTTTGGGTTAACTGTAGCCTCATCCTGCGGACTGAATGCCTGTTAGTGGCTCTCTAGGTTTGCCCCTGGAGCATACCTCCACCTCATGTGCCAAGACCACACTACAAAGCAGACCACAGCATGAAAAATGGGAATGACTGGGGAAGATTTGCTTCAAAAGTCTACTTCTAGTGTGAACTAAAATGCTGATACACAAGCATCCAAGCTGAATTTCTTTCAGATGGAACTAAACTGAAAGGTGTTTCAAAGATGCACCTGATTAACTGCAGCAGCCAGTGAGAGTTCAGTCCATGGAACCATGTTATAGCAAGTACAAAATAAAACTTCCTCAAAACACCCATGGTGTAGGAGTGTTGCATCCTTGACAAAAGCAATTTTACTCTGCAGATCTACTTCTGTTGTAATGCATTGCTATTCTGTCTGGATGTAGGCTCAGTAAATTCAATTCTATGTTTTTATATTCCAGATGTGATTAAAAGATGCAGTCTTCTTATTTTGTCCTCATTATCTGCACTCTCTCTCCCTATCTCTCTCTCCAGTAGTGTACAAATGAGGAGAGTACCTATCTCTTCCTTGCCTTCCCCTGCTAAGCCCTAACTTTCCTTAGAATATTTAGGCTCTAGTGTAATAAGCAGCACTGTAGATCAGGCTGAAAGAATAAATGGTGACAGCTCTTTCTCTTCCTCCTTTTTACTACTCCTTCCCCAATTCCTCAGATTTGAGAGGGTGTCATTTGATTGCTCTCAAATGTGCTATGAGAACTAAGATGGAAAATACTCCCTCACTTTGCAAATTCCCTTAGTTACACAAAGTGAGGAACTCTGTAGAGGAAAGAACTTCTGCTGCTTGTTTTGCTCCTCTTCTTCATGGACTTCAGAGTATTAATCATTACTTGGCTCTTTTAAGAAATGAGGCAAAGCAGATTAGTGAAAAATACTCCAGGCCATAGGCATGGGTAGTCTTTGAGCCATGCAAAACACCCTCTTTTTCGCTAGAGAAAATTATTCTTCCTATTAATTCATCAGGAGAAACTAGAAAATAAACGAAAGATTGGGGTGAGATTAGAGTTAAGAAAAAACAACCCACAAACCTTTTGAAAAGAATATTTCAGGTGCTTTAATCCTTGAAAAAGAGATAACACCCACAACCTAGCAGTAATAGAGGGCTTTTTCTGCCTACAAAAAGCAGTATAACACAAGCTCCCAGTGCGCTAATGACTTAATTTCTGGTTATTCTTAGTTTCTGTTACACGTTGTCAGGTCTTGCTCTCGTATCTTGAGTATCTTGAGTCTTAGTCTGCCAACAATTTGATTATAATGCTAGCGAAGAGAAATATGACACTAAGCTTTTTCATTGTGGATCAACTGAATGACAGGAGAAAGGACATCTCTAATTTGATCAAGTTTAAGGAGAATATACATCTCTTCTTCATGCATTGACTGTGTCTGTTTATGTACATTCTTCTTTATTTTGTCAAGTTTAGTATTGTACTTTGGTTAGTATTTTGCTCTGCTATTCTTGCTTGCGTACTGTGGGACCGTACTCCTGGTGGGTAAGGACACTGCCCCTGCTGCCTCACAGCCACCCCGAGCTCCCTGCTTACCTTCCCTGGTGGAGCAGCCCACTCTTGCTACTCCCTGGCTCCTGGAGATGCAAGTTGATCAAGATCAGATGGAGTTGGTTAATTGGCATCTCTTCACTCCTTTGGCTTTACTCCTTACAGGCTGCTGTTACTTCATTTGATCTTTGCAGTAGGATATTTGGCTTTTTGCAGCAGCATTCTCTGTACGGAAAGACTGTCAATACATCTTCTGTAGTATAATCAGCATCAATCTTCTAAATCATACATTTTCTTTGCTATTGACTTTTTCTAGTTGGCCTATATCTCTGTAAAAATTGTTTATGGAACTCAAACTGTAGCTTGATCAATATGCTAAATCGAGAAGGATTACTCTAGATTTATTTCATGAAGTACTCGTAATTACACATCCTGGAACATGAAATAGATGGTTGACTTATGTTTGGCTTGTAATTTTCCCTAATCCTCCAATTTCTTTTGTGGAAAAAAAAAAGTTCCAATATTTTTGTATCTGTTTCTGTTAAAATGGTTTTGTGTGCTTGACTCTGTTGTTTTATTTAGCATACAGATTTACTGCCTTTTTGATAGCAGAATCCCTTTATATAATTGCAAAATGAACACTATTCTGTGGCTAATCATCATATTCTGGGTATTATTAACAGGTTCACAACTGAATTGATCATGACAAAGTTTAAACACTTAATCATTAATTCTTTTTATAGCAGTGATAATCAGTTAAAATGTGAGTTGGAGCTATTTGTGCAATTTCTGTCTAGCATGTTCTAGGTATATGTGAGAGGAATGGGATTACTAATTGCTGTTCAGCTTATTTCATGAATTGTGAGGTAGAATTATTCTGTTTAAATTGTTGCTTAATTTTTCTGCAGCAAAGTACACTGGGAAATTTGTGATTCAGGAATTGGAAACCTTTCAGGACTGACATACCATATAGCATGCTATGTACACCCACATATATGCGTATGTGTATATTTTATGTTTTCTTGCTTTGCCAGGCTGGAGCTAATTTTCAGTCTGATCTGGGAAAGTCTGCTTCCTAAAAGTAAGATATCTGAAATATCTAAATAGTATGTGAGGTTATGATTCCCAGATACAATGTTCAAGTTTAGAATCTCTATTCTTAGCAAGTGTTAACATTTCTACAAAACATTTTTGTGAAAAGAAAAAACCTGTTTGTACACAATTTCAGAGACATGTTTGTTTCCAAAGTACTGTGTCATCATTTACATTCACATGCCAGGATAAAACCTGAAAAGATGCATATCTTTATGTAGGGCTGCTTTAACATCCTGATGAATTTAACTAAGCTTTCAATTTTGTAATGCAAATTAAGAGGTGCAGTAAAGCAAAGAACTTTGTCTGGAAGTTGCAAGATGATCTCTACGAACTCTGAGAATCTTACAACCTGGGGAAGAAAAAAAATCAAACATCGTGGATCTGGATAATAAAAGGGTCTTGAAAAGGGTGTGCTACACTCCAGGTTTGTTGGCAGATCCTGGCATAGGTTCATGATGTTGCTCATACGAAAACTGGATACCCTCTGCTCAGTATTTAATTTAGGCGCTCTTTGGTTCTACAAAGAGTATTGGTAGTGAAATTTTATAACCATCACAGAGTCACAGAACAGTTTGAATCATTTAGTTTCAACCCCCTGCCGTGGGCAGGGACACCTTCCACTAGAGCAGGCTCACAATTTGCATTAATGACTAAAGTTTAATTATTTATTTTTTCATATTCATGCTTACAATAATGATCACTCCACATGGATCGTTACACTGTTGTGGCAGCAACTTTTTAGATCTGCTGGATCACATTAATATAAATGCAATTTCTGGGGATGCCTTAACTTCAGTGAGGGTGCACAGTATACAAATCTGTATGAATTTTTATAACTAAATTGTCAAAGTTAGGCCTGAGTCTTGTTTTCCCTTGTGCATGAGTGTGCCTATGCATATTTTGTTTCTTTTCTGCCCACCTTACCCCTCAGTAGTACAGAGACAGATTGTGTTTTGCATTTATGAAGAATTTCAGAGAACATGCTTTCATGTTCCATGAAGCATAGATTTCATTTGTAATGCATATGAAGGCTGAATGTAAATACCTTAAAGAATCGTATGGGAACAGTTTATTTTCTGGGCTCAGTTTTCTAGCATAGGAGTAAACAACACTTAACAAATTCTGAAAAGTTACTTTTTAAAAAAATGTTGTGCAATTTGGATTTTTACCTGAAATTAAGTATAATTTCAAAAAGGAAAAAAAACTTCATCTTTTACTGTTGCAAATAATAATTAATGCTTAGTGTGTTTGGAGGTTTTCTTTTATTGGATATGGATTTTACAAAGCTCATTAGTTCCACAGAGTGAAATACATACTGAAAAGTTAAATTGTATGATCATTATATTCCATTAATATGTAAACAAAATAGACAAACATCTCATTCTTCCTGTTTCAAAGGACAGTTTTAAATGTTTTACAAAGTACTTCTCTTCTGTAAATCCTAGCTAGAAGGATAATTTTTTTAGGATAATTTTAGTATGTTTTTCTGTACCAGGAAGAAAGTGCTGTTAGATTTGGATGGGGACACTGGGTTTTAGAGTTTCGACGCGTTAGCTGTAGACATCTACTAGTTAGATGTTAGACATGAGATCTCGCATCCCAGCTGGCTGAGGGCAGCTGTGGCAGTAGGTTTACATCAGGCTTGGTGACCTGTTCATTTAAATGTTGTACCCTCATAACCTGAAGTGATATATACAAATGTTTTTTCTTACTGTTTGGCATTCCTCAACCTTTGCATAACAAGTGCTGATTTTGTTATTCTAAACTCACTGTTTATGAGGTGGGCTCATACTCCAAGAATCTCTATTTTATTTTTTTTAGTATAATTTTAATTTTTAAATTTGGTTGAAAGAGTTTGGAAAATGAAACAGTTGTTGATTTACTTTCATTCCTTCATTCACCCTTTCAGTAAAACATCTTGCAATCTTATACTTTTAAGATTGTGTCATCTTTTCTCCCAAAGCCATGATTTTGGCTTTGATCCCGGATCTGAACCTGAAATGATAGATTTTTTTTATCATATGTTTGGGCTAGACTCTAGCCAAAATAAGCTATTCCTTGTGTTTATAAACATAAGATAAATATTTATTAGTGTTCAAAACCTCTGAACTGCAAACAGTGGAGGCTAGTCAGTGAAGGTTGGTGTTTGTTAGCTACCTCTTCCTCTAGGAACCTCTTCCTTGCTGGGGATTAGCAAAGCTTGACTCTCAGTGACTCCATACTCTCAAGTGTAGATGAAGTCACTGGGCACCAGAAAATGGAGCTTTACACAAATAAGTGTGTGTTCCTGCGTTCCAAGAAGTCTGTTTGGCCAGTGTCCAAGAGGACATATTTATTGATGTCACACTTAACAAATTCCCAACTACATTAAAAACATTTTAGATTCAATATACATTTTGACTCTTACATTTGAAAATAGTAATTCTATATATATAAACTCATAGGGTGTCCTATTCTGCAGCAAGTTAAACATTTTCAGATATAGGTATCATGGGAAGACAAAGCAAGCTTTCGGGTTTTGTTTTTCAGTTTGTTTTACCTAATAAGTTTCATTCGGTCCATTAATGTTGTGCAGACAATGTCACAAATAATTTCTATTTTAGCTATTGCATGGGCCTACTTTGCAATGTAATTTATAGTAATTGGATTATTGAATGACTATAATAGTTATCAAGAATTGAAGTAATAGATATAGGCAGAGTAATTTCATGCATTTCAGATGAGATTATATTACATTTAGGATAGGTCATAAATGACTCCATGACTTCACCAGTTTTAATTAACTTTAATATCTAAGACGAAAAAAGAACCTTGGTAAATTGTCAGACCTTGTAACTTTGGTTGTTATTTTACAGCTAGCGGTTTTCTATGCAAAAGATTATATCTTTTAATTTTTTTGATGTATTTCCTTTTCATGGTCTTTTCAAAATGTTATTCTGGGCTGTCCTTGAAACTGAAGTGAGTGCTCTGCTGGACAGAGATCAGTTCTTTGCCAATCTGCCAATGACTTTTCTGTTTGGGAGATGACTTGTGCTGAAGCTTTGATGCATGTATTTTGATGTTTTGTCTGTGAAAGCAATTGAATGTGCGGCTTGAGATCTATGCAATAAAACTGATGATTTTTAGGATTAAATAACAGGTCTTGTATTCCCTCCACTAAACCATGGAAACTTGGCCAAAGGTAGTGCTTGCAAAGTAGACCATGCAGTGCTTGTCACTGCTGTAGTACTAGTTACTGCCATGCTAATTTCTTTCCCTCTAAATTAACATGTGCATGCCACTAAGCTTAATATTTTCACAGTTCTGACTTTGTTTCTTTTAGACTTCTGTGTCATTTACTTAAATCACTAATGTATGCAAGAAAACTCCTCCCAACACAGCAGAAGTCTTCAGAGATGCTCATTTTAAGCACAACATGGCCCTGTACTGTAATGGCTGTACCATGCTGTCAGAGGTTAGCCTAATTATGCTGAAATAGTTTAATTTTCACAACTAACAGGTTATTTTAAATAGAACTTCCTTTAAGGTTGAGAGAAAGGACATCTGGATTCCAGTATGGCATTTCACAAAGCCTCTGTGCCTTCAAAACCAGAAGCAACATGTTCTGGTGGTAGCAGTTGAGCTTCTGAACCCTGAGGGCTGAGCTGGGGTGTTCCTGTCCAAGACTCAGGAGCCCCTTTTGGGCCCAGTGCAGCACCCTCTGTCCCCACCTGGGCCGTGCTGGCATTGGCTGGTGCCAGCTTTACTTCTGACTTATTCTTTGGGTTTCTTGTCTTGGCCTTGGCTTGCACCTTTGCCTGATGCTGCTCCCCAACACCGGATGCCCACTGTGCGGGAGCTGGCTGTGGCACTTGGCCACCTGCCACTGCTGCAGTGGTCACCCAGGGCTATGTTTAGTCCTGTACCAGCTGATGGTTTTCCTCAGATAAGGTATAGATTGGGAATGGCAAGCAAGTGGTATTGATTTTGTTTACTTGTATAGAAAATAGTTGCAAAAAATGCAACTGAAGGGATGTTATTTTCTGCCCCAAAGTGCATTATATTCTCTGAAGTCATGAATTTCAAACAGTAAGAAAAGAAGTGAAGGATTATAACATAGAGCTTTATTAAATAGGCTGCCATTTGAGTAATCTTTCAGGAGGCTGTTTGCTGTAGCACTTCTCATGTTCCTTATTCCTGACTAAATGAAAGAATGCAGATTGTAATAACAAGTAATTTTTGTAACCTAATCAAACCATTTCAATTTTGGAATGTGTTTCTTCTGGAATTTATGGACAACCCATTACGATTTTGGCAAGATGGATTCATTATTTCTGGCTCCTCTGATAGGTGTCATGTTTCAAGTGATAATGAGTCTGTAACTTCACTTGGCAATTTGTTTAATGATCTGATGACTGTAATTTTTTCCTCTGCTAGGGATGCTAATGTACCCTACTGGAGCTTGAAGTGCTACCTCTTGTTCTGTCATTAAGAACAAATGAAATTAATCGATTCTGATTTTCTTTCAAATCTGTAATGGTACGTTATAAAATAGTTGCCAACTCCACCATAAGAATTTTCTTTCTAATGCCTCTGTGCAGTCTGGTAAAGGGTCTGATGAAATAACAATAGCAGCTGAAGATGAAGAGTCAAATTAGGAATATTTCATCTTTGTGTTTCCATAGAGAAGCTACATTCCTGATTGCAAATCTCCTGTGTTCTGGAGCAAGATTGACCAAAATCTAAGGGAAAGCAACCTCTATGGTTTTTGTTTGGTTGGTTTTGTTTGTTTACATTTTTGTTTGTTTGCTGTTTATTTTTTTTCTTATTTAAATAATGGAAATTGTGGAAATTGTATTCATTGAAATTTGCAAATAACAGAGCATGTCTGTTTTGATCATTTCAAGTTGTTTTTGTAGGCAGTAACACGTTGAATTGAAAGTTCACAAGTTCATCATGAAGTAGGTTGGGAGATGGAAAATGCGGATGAGAAAATTTAGGGCAAATATAGCCTAGTGTTTGGTTTTCATGGGAGCCCAAAGTTAGCATCATAACTAAAATGAGTGTTATAGTGTATAATATTCCTATTATTAGCAGGAAATTAATTCTGAAACCTAGTAATGTCAGTGATAATGTATTACTAACTACCCTCTCAGTGAGGGGTAGTTGTATGAACAGCAACTACAGTGCAGGCTTGTATGCTTTTTTCAGTCTTCTTTTTTAAGTCTTGTTATTCAAAGAGCATCCACATTTGCACTGGAATAACAGATGTTCCTTAGCACCATAACAGATGTAGTACAGAAATCTTGAATCTGAGGCCACAACTGTTCTATGTGATTGCAGTGCCTGACTTGCTAGCAGCGTAGAGGTCCCAAGAAAGTCTTGCCAGATAGTTATTTTATCCTGTGTGGAGGAGCTACACAGTCCTCATTTTAAAGTTAATTAATATTTTGAAATCAGTTATGTGTAAGTATGACTAATGTTTCCTGTAATTAATAATACAACTTTATGCTGAGCATGCAAGTGTTTTTCAGAACCCCTGTGATCAATGAAACTTGGTTGAATACTCAACCGAAGTATCTTTCTCTTGTCAGGCTCATAAGGCTTTAATACTAAAATAAAGAGGAGAAAGTAGGAAACTAGCTATAATAGAGGAGAACTTGAAGCTGCTTCTCAGGACTTTTGCAATAAGTGACAAATAAAGGGATTGTATAGTTTTTGAAGGCTACGCTTTCTATTAGCATGGCTCTGCAGTCATGATGTGATTAAAACCTGAAGACTACAGCTACCACTGAGCATGTACGAGCATCTGTAGTACAAATAAGTGTCAACTAGTAGTTCTGTGATGACACTAATTTATGGATTTCAGGATTACTGTCCCACATGTTGCATGTAAAAGAGGCTACAGAGCAATAAATATGGTTAAGTGCAGGTGTATGAAAGGCATCTGAGAAGTCATGTGATACTCCTCCAGTGAAGGTGATGAGAGACTGAGAAAGCTCTCTGAGCTGGGTGTTTGTATAGACTCCTAATCTCCTTTCTTCCAAGCTATTTACTTTTTTTATAGTGTCATAGGATCTTACTATCTATATTAAAATTAAAATCAGATGAATACTTTTATCTTTTTCCTGTTTAGTATAAAGTAGCAGATGCTGTCTTCTCATCTGATTGAGGTGAGAGATTTTTCTTGAGTTCCTGGCTCTAGAAGAGGGCCAGCAGCTCTGCAGTTTCAGCTCAGTGTATGCATGTACCTGTGTATCCACCCTCTAATAGACCCTATCCACCCTTTTGCGCAGACCTTGTTCCTCAGTGTTTTGCTTAGTGCTTTTAGCTACATCGTATGCTCGGTTTGCAGCTGCCTGGCAAAACCTAACTTGTCATTTTGCACTGATGAGAGATTGCGGGGTTCCCCAGGATTCAAGAATTGTTTAATGGCAGGACACTGCTAGGCTCACCTTTCTTATATTAAGGTTATTTGCAGAATTAACAGCAGTCATCTTTGTAAATCCAGGCATCTGTGTGTGCTTTCTTTGAGCATACCAAGCATATGTTTAAATAGACTAGCACACGTGCTCTAAGTGTGTTAGCCTTTTGAAGCGAGGGTATTGTATGATGTTACTGAAGTATTAGGAATCATTGTACTTGTGTTCTTTTAAGCTTTTTTTTTTTTTTCCAAACTTAGATGTAGCTGATTTAATAATTTAAAAAAAGATTGTATCTGTATGTGTGTGCTGGGGGTGGTGTTGGGGCATAATTTCAGAAGTGGAAGAGGAAAAAGGTGAAAAAACCTCTTTCATTTTTGAAATAATGTGGAAAAATCAAACTACCATTATGTAAAGAAAAAAAGAACCAATTAGTCTTATCTTTTACTTTTCAGTTATATAGCAGAATTTTCAACATTGATGTGAAATGCGCTAGTGCAATTTTGAAATACTGCCTTCTTTTAGCTAAGAGAAAAGTTGAAGTTGTTAAGTTCTTACGTTTAATCTACATGACTATTCTGTCATTATATATAGTCTATTGACTTCACGAAGAATTGAAATTGCTTCTCTTTGCGTGTGCTACAGAATGAGGTCTTTGTATCTGAATGTTACCAAAAAAAATCTACAGGATAAATGTTTCTTAGGATTTATTTCTCTTTAAGAATGACATATTTTGGGGACTAATCAGTTAGCCAGTGTCATCTTAAAATGCCTGATTCATTTGAAATATGACTCATTTTAAGTCTTAATTCAGATTAAGTGCAAGTTTGGGGATATACACTTGAGTCTTTCATTTAAGCTTTTAAAGATCAAAGCATTGCTGTCTAGCTTCAAAATGTGTTACTAAAACCCTACATAAACAATTAGAGCTGACTCAGTGTCTTTGGAGAGAGACTCCTTAACATATATACAACATAGTAACTAACACTTTCAATATTAGAAATATTTTAAGAATGGTTGCAGTGCTTATGTTTTGTACTTGCAGAATAGTTGCAAGATTTACTAATGCAGTTAGGTAACAACTACTGAAAGAGAAAGTAAAGGTTAATATGTAAGAATAATTTCTTGGGAATAAAGTCAGGCAACTGAAGCAAGATATAACTTTTTTCTGTTTGTTTTCTATCCGTTGTGAGATGCTGGGTAATTGCTTATGCTGTAGGCTATCTGAAAGAAGCAGGGCATTTTTTTTAAGCTGTTTCCTGGGAGCTGTTTTCATTTCATAATACACATAGCTGAGTTTTACTTGATTAAATTGAGTAATGTATATCCATAGATTAATTTTATTATCATGTCATGGAATAAGAGTAGGCTGCTACTCACACAGTCATTTGGGAACTCTACTTAGGATCATTTTTACAAAAATAATAATTTTGTTAAAGTAACATTTATATAAGCCCTACATGTATTTTCTATTAAAATGTTTTGAGACATGATTATGACACTTTATTCCTTTCTGTCTGTCATGTAATCTTAATTTCAACAAAATTGTATCTGGCTTAAGGTAATATGCAGTGAGCTGCTTCTGTTTCACTATCAGATACTCCTCAGTTGACAGTGCTCATTGAAAACATGCAGTGAGCTGCTTCTGTTTCACTATCAGATACTCCTCAGTTGACAGTGCTCATTGAAAAGTTGGCCAGCTATGTCATCGTATCCTTGCAGGAATCCTCGTGTGCCATTAGGAATATCTCCTCATTGTTATCTCTCACTTTGACCATGTACAGCTATAGATTTCTCACCCGTTGTTTAAGAAATACGCTGTAAACTGATTTGCATTAGGTGTCTGGGGATACTTCTCTGTGATACAGAGGTTCATTGGCACTATCACTAGGCACTATCACATTGGCACTATTACTATCCTGTTCATGGCCCCATGAACAGCCTGTGTTCTCCTGGTCTTGTTATGCACAAACACTAAGAAGCAGCAAGGAGGTAAGATGTAGATGTCTCCAGAAAAACCCTAAACCATGAAATAACTGTTGATTCACATCAATCCACATTACTTTGAGAAAATGTCATTATTATGGGTATAGCTGTAGTTTGGATTAATGTTATGAAAGACACAATTTTTGTGATACCATGGTGCTGTGAAATGACCCAAATTCAAAAGTGTGTGGGGTGCATGCTGGGACCTGTTTTATTTACTGGAACTTGTTTGTCACAAAAATGCCTGTGTCATGGTTTAAGGCTGCCACTGTCATGTATGCAGCATGTATAAGGCAGTATCACATAGGTATGGTTTTCTTACTAGCACAGAGTTAGTGTAGTAGTGTTGGGCTTGCTGGGCTTCAGCCTGTGCATGGCAGAGGCAGCAAGAATGAGCAGCTGTGCAGAAGCCCAGGGTGATGGCCAGGCTGGACCTTTCTTTGTCTGACTGCCAGGAACATGTACACTTTCTGTAATTGGAGAGGCTTACAGAATGATGCATTTTGCTTTTTGCTTTTTCTTGCATCTTTCACTGAAACACTGATTAGTAAGTGTGCGCTCTACTGAGATATGCAGTACTGAGATAAGAGTACATATGCACTGTTAGCATCCTTTAGGATTAGCTTCTCTATAGTGACATTAATGTAAAATACCTTTTTATTTTTTTGCCCCCCAACAAAATTAAAGACAGAATAAACATTGAACATCGTATCTTTTACGTATGAAATCTCTACTCGTAAAATTGGATTTATAGCCCTCTGGAACTTTTGATCAGGATTAATATGAAGAACAAATTTTTAGCTGCCATTACAAGCATCAAAAAAAAAAAAGATTTTTATGAGTAACCATTGGTGCCCTCCTCTTAAGGATTTTGTATGTCTTATCAGAACATGTGACTGATACACAGTAGCCATGAATACCTGATTAAAAGAGATGAGCAGTGGGAAAATTTATGCACAATCTGTGCAATCTTGATTTAAATGTAATTGAATGAACTGATTTTTGTAAAAGTGGAATCAGACCATGCAAGTAAGTGTCTCTTGTACAGTTGAAAATTCCAGTACTTCTGGCATATAACTTTTGCCAAATGATTTGGGGTAGTGCACATCCAGTTTCTCACTCTGAAGAGTTATATCAGTCAGCTGTTTACCAGTCTTGTGTGTCTGAAAATCATGCAAAATAGCTTTAAAAATCAGACCTGATAATAGTTGTGCAAGGTTCATAAGTCTTTCCACTTACAAGGAAGTGAGAGTGTTGTTTCCTTGGTGAAGGTATAGCCTGGGTACTTCAGAGAACCATGAGTTAACTGCTATATTCAGCACAGAGTTTTCTTCTTAACAAAGTTAAATTTTAACGCAGAGCTGTGTTAGTGCTTGTGCTACATGCTTCAACTTGCTTGTGGTAGGTCCTTCTGGAGCAAGGCAGAGAAAGCTCATGTCTGACTGCTCGGTAGCTGGCAGTCGTCCTTTCTTTCCTTGTCAAAGTGTCTACACAGCCAGCAAACAGTGCTCTGCTTCACAAGCCTGTTGTGTGTAATGTTTCCAAGACTGCAGAACACTTAGACGTTGTGTGAAAGGGGTTTATAAAGTACTGTACATGAGGGATTGCTGACGTGTACTGTGTTTATACTTTCTCCATATATTTTAGGAACAGTGTCTTTCTTACTAACTTTTCTATCTCTTTGCTCTTTTAATCAATTCTTTTTAATAGTGAACTGTTCTTCTGATGTCGCATAGACAGAAAAATAACTGAGTGTGCCAGGTATGAGTCTTAATCAGCTTAAAATAGAAAATATTAATTTTTGATGGGTCAGTCTTACTTTTCCAAGAAGATGAAAAAATATTAATGTTTCAGTTTCTGTCATGCTATATTATTGTGGCTGTCACTCAGGCTTGCCTTGCTAATCCAATGAAAGGCTAATGTGTTATGATTAAGTACAATACTTTTGGCAATACTTTGAGGCCATATTATGACTATAAGTAAATTATTTATTAAAATATTCTATTTTAATAAAAAAGCATTCCATTTCATTTAGAAAAAAATACCAAATCTCTGTAGTGAAGAATGTTTTAAAGAGACTTTCTTTTATATTTAAATTAGTTTTTGAAAGAGAACATCACAGTACTTTTTGGGAGAACAGAGCAATAAAATCTTAGTGAAACTTGTTTAGTTAATATGCATCTCAAAGGCTTACGAGGTATACTCTAGATGCTTGTAACAAACAACATTTTCATAGAATCATAGAACCAACCAAGTTGGAAGAAACCTTTAAGATCATCAAGTCCAAACTCCATCCTAATTTTTGTATTGTTTAATAGTGATAAAATAGGAAAATGCACGTTTCAGAGAAGGGAATTCATGCTGTTAATGTTTTCCATGTGAAACATTTTGGGATAAATTGATAACAATTTTATTTTGAAAAATAGACTTAATGCATATCCTAATTCATTGCTTTTCTAGTCTTCCATCAACAAAGTTCTTATGGAAAAAAGAGATGGAAGAAAGGCTGAGTGTATGTAAATCATTCTGGATTCCTAGTTGACAGAGATCCTGGATGGCTACTTAAGAGCTAAAAAGGGGAAAAATAGCAGAGAGTTAAAGTGAAAGCTGATAACATCAGCAACTTTCTACCTGGGAGAGATCTTAGTTTCCCTGGAGTTAGGATTGTTCCTCCTAATGATAGTAAGTTTTGTTCATCCCTGTTAGCACACCCGTGAGGGCAATTCTGCAAAGTTAGAACAGATACTCCCACTCTGTCATAGTCACTGTCAAGAGTTAGATTTGGACTCTTTCAAGTTTGTAAACAGAGGTATTCAGCATGAGTCAAAAAGCTATTATGAAGTCCTGTATTCTACATCAGCTTTTGGCAGTTTGTCAGAGAATTTCCCCAATTAATGCACACCAAAATAGTGCCTTACAACACATTCTTGATGCCAGGAATAGCATCTCATGATATTTTGGTTGTAGAAACTAGTGCTTTTTTACATTTTTTACAAGTTTTCTGTTTCTAAACTATTCAGTTCATGCCAGCAAGTAGCTTTTGAAGTTTTTTTGCAAGCTTTTAAGTCTTTTTGCTTTTTATCAAAAAATAAAAATCCCCTAAAAAAAACAACCTTTTTTTTTCTTTTTCTATTTTTTTTTTTTTTTTTTTGTCAGGCCAGCTCTCTTAGGAGAATGACATGACAAACAGCTGTGTTCTGTCACTTTGTGTCAGTTTTGTTCCTTCTTCTTCCTGGAAAGGAAAGCCTTTGTCATTTTAGGGAGGGCTGTCGTCAATTTTTCTTTCTTTAATGGTGAATTAAAATTAGCCATGGAAACTCCTGTGTTAAGTTATATGAAGCTTCATAAAAATATTAAATTTTGAGCTAGAGCAGAAGGTGTGGAGGGGTTTTTGTTTGTTCAGTTCTGTTTGACTGATGTAAAACTGGCAACTCAATGTCTCTAATGAGAAAAAATTTCAGGAGTATCTTTTTTCACAAGGCAAGTTTTGTGTTGTTTTTCTTTCAGCTTGGACAACTGCAGAAGCACTTATGTTGTTAAATGGTGTCTAAAGAGGATATTTTAGTTTTATTTATGTAGTTTCTATTAAACTTCTGTTTTTTTGTAGGAGAAAGGGAAAGCATGGTTAACAACATTCTACAACTTAAATAATTTCATTTCTTTTTATGACTACAGTTTCATGAGAAAAAGATTTTCTGCCAAGGTACTCACAAACATCACTGAATTTGATTTCAGAATGGCACTTTGGATGTGCTCAGTTGTCCTTTAAAAAAACTGAAACATGCAAAATGCTTTTGCTTGTGAATGTGGGACAAATACTTTATTATTTAGTCTGGGTTGTTTTTTCCTTTTTAAATGCTCCTTTTAAATTCATTTTAAGTCAATTAAAACATAGCATTGGTGCAAATTTGTCTTTGCCTTTTGTAGATTTAGATTAAATCTTTAAAACATTTTACATTTCTACCTGGTAACTTAAAAAAATGAATACTGCTAAAATTAGCAATTTTGTTTAGTTGGGTGGTGTTCTTTTTTCTTTTGTAATATATGCTTATTATTTTGCCTACTTCCTATTGACAGTAGTTCTGTTACTACATCATGAGCAACAAAGTTAAAGACAAGATGGAACACCAAATGTTCTAGTTTTCACAAATCATTATGTTTAACATCAGAATTAGATATCTGAAGTTGATGATGCTTAACAAACTTGACATTACATACTTGGTCTAAAGTCAGCGTAACATCAGTATATATCTTCCTGTTGACTCCAATAACCATTGAATTTAGATTTTCAGAAAACATAGGTATATACAGATGTTCTCAAAACAGTTTCTGACCTCATGAAAAGGGAAGAATATTGGCCATCTGACTAGATGTGGAGGTTTCAGATAGGAAACTTGGCTGCTCTGTGTCCGCATCAGATCCATTGGAGCATTAAACTTTTCAGTGCATTTTTGTGTATCAAATGTCAGGAAGAATTCATTACTGTATACTGCTGTGAAATCTCCAGAGGTCTCTATAAACCCATTAATATGTCATTACACATTACATTTAAAGACCCTTGTGATTTTATCAAATTCTTTAAATGTAATGATTTGGGATTTTTTTATTTTTTTTTTTAATGATGAAGATATATGCATTTGGCAGAAACTTGCTAATTTGCATTTGTCATTTGCCCAGTCTATAATTCAGACACAAAATTCGACATTTTCATTCTTTCTAAGAAAAGATTTCACCAATGTGCTCTGTTTTTAAGACTTCTGTTACTGACTTTTCAACATTTTGTGAAACAGATCATATATGTTGACTGCAGAATATAATCTTAGATAATTAAAATCAAGAAGTAAATTCTCACGTATTACTTCACTGTTTTTCAGAGTTTTTAAGTCAATCTGCAGCTATTTTAGATTGCATTGAGAAATCTAAGGTTTGAGTTATGGATATGTATGCTTATTACATAAAGGAATTGTTCTAAAAATGAAAGTAGGCCAGATATCTAGAAACTCAATACTTAAATATGAGTTAGAGTGACTTCTGATGAAGATTTTTGCATCCAGATACAAAATGAATGCATATTCATATCTATTTATTTGCGTGTATTACTTGAGTTATACAGCAACATCTTCATGTTGTTTGTTCAGCTCTATTTTTGTTTGCATTTTGTCTTTTTTCCTTTTATTTTTTTTACATATAATTTCTTTATGTGCAAAAGGTATAAACATCTGTTCTTCACTATCAAAAGATCAGAATGTATCAAATGATTCATTCACATGTTAGAAATTAAATTGTAGCATAGAAAGGAAAATTGCTGGTGATACAATTATAGAAGTTTATTTTTTTAAATCTTAGTGACCTGTAAACTAAACTCTCTAAGAAGACAAAGGAGAAGAGAAGACGGTGTAGAGTCTGAGGAATTAGAAGTGTTGTAGAAAAAGAGGTGTGTCAGGAGCTCACTGTAGAAATTGGAAGCCCATGGGAGCCAATGGGTAGACATTCTGGTGGCCTCTTTCAGGCTGGCTGATGTTCAGGTTGTCTTATTTCTTAGAGTTGGGTTGAGAAAGCACTTCTGGAGATATTCTATTTCAACTCCTTGTTCAGAGCAGACTCAGCTGGAGGAGCCAGATATTGAGTGTGTGCAAGGATGTACACTCCAGGGCTTTTCTGATTAACCTCTTTCTGTGCTTGACCACCCTCATAGAAGCCTCTCAGTATGACCAGAAGTAGGGCAGAGGAATTTATGACTTGACTTGCTACTTACCTTATATACAGTAAGCCTTATCCTTACTTACTATATCCAGTTGTAGTTTAAGTAGAGGGCCAAGGTGTGGTTTGTCACACTGCTGCATGCTTTTTGCTCTTTTCCCCGAAACACAATGATGGTTTCTTTTCCATGTACCATTAGAATCACTTGGCCTTACTGCAGTTGTCCTTTTAAATCCTTATGGGGGTGACTGTGTTATAGATTAGCTCAGGGTCTTGTGCTTGATTTCATGTCCACAGCGATTTCAGTAATGTGAAACTAGTCAAATATTCTTGGTCATTGAGAGAGGAGAGCAGCTTTGCTCAGGAAAACCTTCTTGTACATTATGAATAGTATAGGAAAATGTATGGAGATGGTTTTGTGCTGTTGGATACAGTGTCTTGTTGCTAGTGCTTTGGCAGAGCAGATCAGAAAGGGAGGCTACACAGAAGTCTGAGTGGCTAAGTCCGTGGAGGAAAAAAAAAAGGACTGTAAAGAATAAGGGCAAAATGTTTATACTTCTCCAACGAAAAAGGAGTTTGGAAGGCTTTAATGTTACTTGGAAGTCAGAATGAAAGGAAAACAAGAACCTTTAAATGCAGTGCTTCTGACATGCTTGAGGGAAGGAATGTGGGTGCCAAGAACCTCAAAAAGAAAGAGGGCTGCAATGATCATACCATATAATTATTTTCGTTCAGATAGAAGAGGAAAAGACAGAAACTTGCATGATATTTTTTTACTTTTTCAAGCATTATTCATATCCCTGGGGTCTCCTATAAAATCTCTGGAAGAAGAGGGATAATGGAAAGTGTTTGACAGGATGGTAGCTCTTTACATTTCATTTCACAACTTTCACACTGTAAGGAACCTTACAAAGATACCAGTTTTCAAAAGTCCATTATTTTTCAAGAACAGCTAATCACAAAGGTGAGTGGTATAAAAAAGAGCATACCTGTGACATACCTACTTGTAAGCCTGTTGCCTGGACAGGATGTTGAAATGCTACAGGTTAGGGTGAAATCTTACAGGTTATGGTGAAATTCAGCTAACCTTGCTCATACAAATATTCTATATACGTTCAGAATTTCAGGCAAATGTGTTTGGGATTTTTTTGAAAACCAGAATAAGAAAATCACCTTTTTTTGTTCCTTTCAGCATGGGAAAACCCTTCTGTTAAGAGGGTTGCAATGGAACCTGTCAAATCTATGTGTTGCCTTGTAACTTTGAGCATCGTGTGGAATGGTTGTGAATGTGTGTAGGATCGAAGCAGCTGAGAGAGCAGTCTCAAAGTGGCACTGAACATGACCACAAGGAAAATGCATTCTTGATCTGTTCTTAGGTTTTGAATCTGAATCTCTGAGGATTTTCTGCCTGTATTTTAAATGAAATTTCAGCATGACTTTGAAATAATGCAGTAATTGAAATCTAGAAATATGGGTTTTTGTGTCAATTGTTGAATGATGTTGTCCAAAGTAATTACTATGGGCTTGATTAACATAGTTTTTAGCTTTTTATGTAAAATATATTCTCAAAGTCTGTTTAATATTTTCTTCCACCACGTTTATCCTGGGTGAAAATTTCGTTGTATGACTAAGCTTGGGACTCTTGATCTGTGTCCAGTACTTTCAAGTGATCCTAATGGAAAATGTCTTATTTAATGTATAAATTTTTTTTCCATTTATGTTTCTCTTCTGAAAACAGTCAGAGAGAAGATTAAAATTAGTCTGTTAATAATCTAGGATTTCTAAATATAATAAACTGAATAAGAGACAGTAGTGTGCTATTTCTTCAGCTATTCTTGGCTGAAAAGTGAGACTGAGAGTACATAATGGCGTATGTTTAACACTGTACTGTAGTACCTGAAAGGGAAGCTGTGGCTAATAAGAGAGCACAGAGAATAATAATATAGATATAAATATGTAGAGAGAATAAGCACAATGTTATGAAAGAGAGAATAAGCAGAATGTTCTAAAAGAAAGTGTTAAACTGTTATGCTGTACTTTTCCTTTCCAAACAAAGAATTTTTATTCTGTTATATGGTATAGATCCCTTATTTATAAATATAAAAGATGTTAAAGAACATATTCAGGAAAAATAGTATAAATTTTAAAAGAAATTCTAAATGCAAATTTAAATATGCAAAAGTATCAAATGATATAACACAAAGTCAATAGAATGGTGAATACTAATTCCTGGAATCTCAGAAATAAGCTCAGACACATATAAAATTGGAAATGAAGAGGATGACTGCACTATGAACAGGTGCGTCATCTTGTAATGACTGGATGAAGTCCTTATTCAGTATGCAGTTAAAAGCAAGTACCAAATGCGTGTGGTTTTGTATGACATAGTTGGAAGCAGATACGATAATGAACTTATTGACTTCAGGAAATGTTTCTTTCTGTCTGGAACTGTCTACAATAGATTAGTCCTAATGAAGCAGCTGGACTATATTTGGGTACACCTGATTGGAGCCAACTGTAGTAAGGGGAAAGATTTTTGCTCTTTTGAAGAAATAATTAAAAATACACTGCAAAGTTGATTATAAATACACACTTACTCTACATGCAGAAGGAAGATAGGGAAAAACTTGTCAGTAAGTGAAAAGCCTGTAATTCAGCAGATAAGATTATTATCACTGATTTTGAGGAAAGTGGTTATTTGAATTTTCATCTGGATGTCTGATAAAAATATGAAGATGAGCATGGTGGAGAGAAAGAAAAATGATAAGGAAAAGTAGATAAGTAACTGGGGATAGATAGAACTATCACGTAAGTAAAAAAAATGCGTGCCATTTTTGTGGTGGTTTCTTCCAGGTGAAAAATTGTTTTATATAAATAATTTTTAATTTGAGTCTGTGTGAGCATAGCTTGCACATCTGTGTTTTTAAGATTAAGATTCTTGTTTCCACCAGTTCAGAACTGTGGATTCAATATGTTACAGACCAAAGGTTTTCTTCAGTTTTCTCTTGGGATCAAATGACTCTGTAACTGAAGGTAAGGAAGGGCATTGCAAAGGTTGAAATTGATCAGGCTTTAGGGGTGGAAGTCTTTCCAGCATCTTGGAGTACTCAGCAATGCTGGTTTGGACTCCACTTCTGAAGAATTTTTGATGGAAAGGAAGGCAATTTAATGAAGAGATACCAGATTGAGCTAGAGCAGGTATTTTAGACCCAAAGCAATACAGATGCATTAGTGTCCTTCAACCAGTTATCCGTACTGGGAAATGTAGTACTTCAGGCATTTTGGAGCCACTCTAATGTTATGCTGCTTCTCAGAGCCAAACTGCCTGAAGTACCTCTCTCCTGTTCCACTGAGAGCTTAAGTGCTGACTTCTGCTTGTTCCAAGACACCATTTCTGGCTAGAATACCAAATACCTGTTTTTAAGGGGTCTACATTCAAAATCAGGCCTTACATGCTTAAAATGTGTGTTTTGGAAATCTTTTGTCAGTTAAACACGCTACTCTCCATAATTATGAAATTAAATTGATTCCCTGGGATATATTCCAATAAAGCAACCATTAAAATCAAACAAATCCTATTTGACTGACATGTAGAATTTTAACTGTTTTCTGGTCTTTACAAAGATGCTCAGCAGAGTTTGCTTACAAGCAAGTTTGTAGTAATACTTTATCCTGCAGAGCTTTAAGTGGGCTTTTCTGTCACTGCAGCTCAGTGAATATTTTTCTCTATATGGCAGAATTAGATACAAAGTGGTTTTTATGAGTTGATTTCAAACCTTAAAAAAAAATAAATAAGAAAAACAAAATGCAAAGAAAACAGAGATTTACTGAAGTATTTATTTGATCTTCCGCTCCTTACATCCCAACACAACTGTGAACTTTATTGTTGCTTTCATTCAGGGATCCAAATACCTTGTCAGTGTCAGATGGATGTGTTTTTTGTTGTGTTCACACATTGCTATATTGATGGTTTTAAAAGGGATGTAGAATGTGTTTCTGCTTCGATGTTGATGAAGGTATGGCCAAAGTTACTTTCATGATGTTTTAGATTGTAGAACATCAGTATGTAAATCTGTCATTAGGTGTATATTTTCTTTTATACTAGCGTTTTGGGGTTTTTTTGAATGACTAGTCATTATGATTTTAGTCTTGAAAAAACCCCGCTCTGTAATAATGGATACAAATTTTTATTATTTCTAGTTAAAATATTAATAATTTATTCTTTCTTTTTGAAATTGTTCCTCAGTTTTACTTATTCCAAAATAATGCAAATCATTCAAGATCATTAACCCATGCAACCTATGTCTGTATTTGTGACAGTATACCTGCCTGGAGAGCTGAAACAGCTCTTAGACCAAAAGCTAGATTGTGACTTATTTTACAGTGACATGTAATATCCCGAACTGAGATCAGGTGTTCTCAACCTTGTGGTTCATGGTGAAGTTCTCAGTAATGCTGTTGTATAAGGCGGAAGACTGGAGATTATGCATCGTGGACATCTGGGGACTGAGAGAAGAGATGATGCCATTGCAACTCTAGAGGAGGCCAGGACACAGAGATCATGCTCCCTGAAAATCCAGAGCTGGAGTTACAGGCAAGTCATTCTATTTTGCATTCATTTGGTAGCGTATTTAAATGCTGCTGTGCAAGGAGCCACAAGAGAAGGACAAGCCTGAGGGGTTACTTAGGCTGCATGTCTGCACTGCTGTCAAGTTTCAATGTAAACCAGTGTCTGGAGCACCCTTGCCTTCTAGGGCCTTGGCCATTCTCTTCCCTTCCCCTGCTTCCTTCTCAGAATGGTCCCTGATTCAGGTCACCCATTACCCTGTCCAGGGACTGGCCTCTGCCAAGGCTGCCTGTCAAGTTTGCCTGGCTGTAATGGCGGTTACAAATTAACCTGGCCAAAGTGGGGCACTAATCACCTGGATGCTAGATGACAGTGAGTACAGCTAGAACAAGCTCAAATAAGCTCAGGCCAAGATCAGTCCAAACCCTTAGAAGTGTAGAGGCTCAGCACCATCAGGTTAGTGCAGACCCTGTGACCTTTTAAACTCAAGACAAAAACCTATTTCCTGGGCTGCCCCAGAAAACCCCATAATTTTGTCATCTGGATGTTTTCTAGGAGAATTAAGGTTGCTAGATGGGCCTCACACAGTGAGGGTCTTGTTTTGTCCTTCTGCAGCTTATCACCTCTCAGTGTAGTGGGTTGGGGCCAGAGAACAAAGTTGTTCAGCTGGCGATGCCACCATATCTGATGTTGAGTATCCTTCTTTCCAAAGCCTTGTGTTTCAAGCCTTATATATGGCCCTAAAAAGTGCTGCCTTTCTATGTATCTACTTTTATTTCTAACAGTGACTCGGTAATAAAGGAGCCATAACAAAAACACCCAACAGAACGACAGTCAAGGTTAAAACTGTAAGGTAGCAACTTTGTCAAACAAGGTCCATTTAGGGTTTTGCTTTTTTTAGTATAGTAGTGTATGTAGAGTCAGCATCTTGATATCTTGCCAAATCCTACTCACCTTTCTCCTTTCTTGGGTACAAAGGTACAGCACTTTGCTGTAGTGATAACTTGACAGTCTGAACTGGGATGTGTCTGTGTGAAGACTAGCAGTGTTTGATGCAAACCAACTTATATTGACTCAAACCCTCCTCAGGCAGTCACAGGTTAGCAAAAGCAAGAGGAGTTTGGGTGAAGCCCTTGTGGTTGGGATAGAGAGCAAGAGCTTAATAGTAAGGACATGGACTTTGTCAGCAGGGCTACAGGACAGAGAACAGTCTTAGCACATTTAATTTGTAAGTCTAGACATAGTTTTTGGGACTGAAGCCACACTAGGGGCAGCAGCCAACAGAGTAGATAAGGAACGCACAGACCAGGTTTCTGCAGTGTCACTCCTGCTTTGAATGAAAGCTGACTGCACTCTTCTTCACCTTGCAGAGTACTTTGCTGTGGAAATGGAACAAGGAAGGGAGCTTCTACCTGCTGAACAGAGAAAACGTGTGCTAGGCAGTGGTGCGTAGCAGTCAATGAGCTGGGAAACCAAACACCATCCTTTTTGGCACAGTAAATTTCTCTGTAATATGTCCTGCTGCTGTGATCTTCACTGGTTAAAAACTCTTGCTTCCTCTCCGGACACGGGTAGAGGTGCTTAGGCACCCTTCTAATGCCCTATTCCTGCCCAGCTCTCCATTTGATGGCATCTCCATGAAGAAACATGGCTGCTGACACTGTGAGATGCTATTTTAATGTCAACTGTTGCTCATTCCAGCTAATGGAGGAAGTGGTTTGGGCAAGATAAATACTTAAGGTCTGAATGGGGAAAAGCAAAATTTTTCAGCTGTAGCTAGTAGAACGTGATTTTCTTGCAGGTTGAGGGCTCAGGCCTTCTTGTGAGGAGATGTAGCAGCTTGCTAGTGAGGCAGTGATGCTGGAGCCAGGACAGACTGGGAGGAGAGGCTTGAAAGGGTGACATTGCTCCCAGGTGATCAGCCCTGACATTGCTTCTCCAGTTCCCTTGACCCAGCCTGGCCAGCCACCAAAGACAGGCTGAAGTGTACCTGAGAGAGTGTTTTCCCTTGAGGTCTGTGTATTTCTCTTGTACTTTAGTGAGCTACTCACAGTAAAATTACACCAAGTGATTGACTAATTACTTCTTTGGGTAAAATGCCCTTTTCTTTAAAATCATGTAGACTAAAGGTATCTGTAGGATATTCTGAGAAGTCCTTCTGAATGTGCTTGCAAATTATTTTCTGACACTGGTAGTAGCAAAAAATTAACATATTTACAGATTTCATAATCCCTCTAACAATATAATAAGGCTTTCCTATCTTACGGACTTACAGTTTAAGTTCAAGATATAAAGAGAGGTCTTTAAAGTGCCATTCTCTTCACAGGCTTGTAAAATAAGGAAGATACAGCTGATGATAATGGGAAAGTCCTATAGAATTAGATAACAGCCTATAGTTAGGTGGCATAACAATGATGAGAGAATGATATGTTAGAATGGCAACTCTGTCCGGGCAGCTGTAGTATGCGTAAATAAACATGTGGTGCTAATTAGAAGTGGCATTACAGTAAATTAAAAGGTTTGCATATATCTTGTTTTAATGGATGCATCATTATATTAATTGGTTTTCAACAGGCATCATCTGTTTCATTAATGTTCTTTAATCTTGAAAACATAATGCCTGTGCCATATGTTATGCTGTCTCGCTCAGAAAATAAGTAGACCAGGAAGACTTCTATATTTTGTCTCAGATTGCAAATTTCACTTTTTTTAATAATTTGAAGGGGCACTTTTGGAAGTCTAAGACTGATGGGGGAAATTTGTGATGTATTTTGTATTGTTCAGGGTACAAGAGTGAAATTCTTAGTCCCTTTGAACTAAACTCTAAAAGAAATATATAGGCTTAATTAACAGAGGTTAATAAATATTTTGTAAGGACTGTCTGAAAACTCCACAGAGTCAGACTAAGGCATGACAGAATCTAGGTCTTGGACATTGCAAATAAACTTTTGCACAGCTATTTGGCAAGACTAGTTCCTTTCTTGTCAAAATGTGCCCATCTCACTTTTCTTTGAAAACTAAAAATAATCCTTGCTTACAAACTGTTTTTGTAATGAAAAGGAAAATAGGAGTTGGAGTTGTCCTCAATAAAACATTAATTGCAAATGAAGCCAACATATGGCAGTGCATTCTAGCCTGATTCTTAATTGTGATTTTGAGAAATGCATTTGCTAATTGAGTATGTAAAATGGTTAACAGTCCAGATCTGCAATGACTTTGGAACAATTGGCATATATTAATTAATAGGGACTGTTTTTTTTTAAAGAAAACCTTGGGAGCCATTAAAAATGCAAGTGGATTCTGGTTTGAGTAGCATTCTTTACTATGTCTCTTTGGAGTAAATTGTTCATGCTCATACTCGAAAATTGTTTAGTTAAAAGCATTATGTTCATTTTTATAAGGTTTAAACATGATATACTTTCTTAATATGTTGCAATGAGATTTTATATTCTCTGATGTGATTATTGTCTAACAAGGCTTTTTTATAAATAAGGACAATAATATTTGTTAAAATTGAATGTAAATACTAAAATATAAATATTATTGTGCTATATACCATCCTAGAGATTATAATTCCAATTTACTTCCATTGCTGCCTTATTGAACAGTAGTATTCCTAGTATTTCATAGTGTTATGTGGGTTTTTTTATTTTCTTGGAATACCAGTTATTTCATAAAAATTTGGGAAAATGGGTTAACTGTACAATTTATTAAATTAGGGCACACTTTTAACTTGTACTATCTGTCATTTTTAATAGAAATTGTATTTAATATTTCCTGTGTCATGCTTGAGGCTGTTGCAACTCTGTGTCTGAATTTCTTACGGTTATGAGGTACAAGGGAGACTAAGTACCAACTAAAAAATCAAGGAGCAAGGGATGAAGAGTGAATTTTGTGAGGCTGCTACCCAAGGATGAGTGACAGCTCACTTATATGTTTAAAAGGTCTGTTTTCTGTCCCTCCTGTAGCACCTGTTAGATGCAGTTTTTGGTCAGCACTGTCTCTTGACCTGTGCTGGGGCACTTGGCTGAGGAATGCTAGTTAGCACAGCCCCGACTGTACCAAGGAGGAAGCTAACATTTAATTAGTATGGGTGATTTCTATCCATACCCCAGCCCTGGTTCGTTTGTTGGAATGGCTATGCTGTGGGGAAAGACATAGATTTTTCTTAGAATTTGTCATCACTTTTAGCACATATATGACTCAGATTGTTTCAGCCACTTGTCATTATCTGATACTAAAGCCTTGTCTGTTAAAATGACAGGCCTTCTGTAACACACTAGATCTTTGTCACTTTAAACATGCTTGCTGTTACTAGATTGCGTGGTAAGAATATATATTTTCTTGAATTCCAACCAAATCTGTAAGAATTGTTTGGTAAGTTGTTTGCTGTGGGCTTGTTCTTGTCCTCAGAAATAACTACAGTAGTGACACCTCATCAGTAGATATTTATTTACTGCCTAGACATTAATTTACTTCATTGGTTGATAGATCTATGTCCTTATTGTTTCCAGCAGATTTGCATTTAAAAATATCTATATGCAAAAGAGCAAACTCTCCCTGCAGATATTAACACTCAAACATCTTTTAAGGTCAATGTAACAGGGGATTTCAAACTGTACAGTTAATTTCTGGTATCATGATTTTTTAAGATTACAAGTCCCAGCAAAACATTTTAAATGAATATTTAATTATTTTTTAATATAAATTAGTAATAGTGAATATAAACAGTATGTGTTCCACCTCAAAATACTGTAGGTACTGTAGCAAAAAAATCATGCTTCCAGATCCAAAGAAACTACTGCTCCTAGCTTAGGTATAATTAAGTTGTAGCAGAATCACCTGTCTGTGCTTCCACCTATTAGATGCTTCTTTTTCTTGAATCAGTCCAGTCAGGAGCAGCTTGCTCATCCATGCAGGCATCTTGCCATCTTTTTTGACTTCTTGCTTCTAAGGATCAACCATTCTTGAGCTTGGAGAAAGTAATCCTTGAAAATTAATCAGCTGTCCCAGAGTTCCCTTTCTAGAACTGCATCAAATTGGATCTTTCCAAGCTGATCCCTGAAAAGGTCCAAGTCTTCTTGCCTGAAGCCCTGTGTTAGCATCCTGCTTTTTTTTTTTGCTTTCTGCCCTCCTTTAAAGACCATTAACTACCATCTCATGGCCACTGCAATGAAGGCTGTCTGTGGCCTGTGCACACTCAACGGGAGCATATTTTTTCCAGAGAGGTTATGCATAAACCTATAGAAGAAACCTGTTGGAGCTACAGCTGACTAAAGTCAATAAAAACAAAAAACCCTTAAAGGGTCCATGTGGCATATGATTGAATCGTAAACTGCATATTTCTGTAGAGATTTTTTTAAGTTGTGATTATGCAGAGATCTCATTATTCTTTATATTTGTTGGTTTGTTTGGTTTTTTGTTTGTTTTGCTTTGGTTTTGTTTTGGTTTTTTTAATTGGTTTAGTCTATTTCGCCAGGCACTGGTAAAAGTACTACTACTTTTTGACAAAGAGTTATTTCATTAGGTAAGTGCCTGACATATATATTGCAAACTCTCTCATTTTGATAGCACAAATGATTGGTAAACAAAGAGAATTTTTAAAAAATTGAGTATTGCAAGAGGAGTTCCACATTAATTTTCTGTTACTAGTGGAAAAGACTACTTGTTACTACAAGCTTGGAACTCAGGATCTGCATGGCAAATTTCACTTCATTTCAGTTAATACCAATGCTTGTAATTCTGCACAGCTAATTCTTTCCATTATTGCCCCTGACCAGACCAGTTTGGGCCTTATATTTTAAAAGATAATGGAAATTCATAGACTCAGTTAACAATAAATTCTTCTAAAGTCAATGAAGCTTTAGCCAGTCATCTTCATTGCCACATTTTTAGTAGGCAATGATCTATATGTATTATCTCAAGTTTTCTTGCATCTTCTTCTGAAATATTTACTTAACTTTCAGAGTAGTGTAGATAGTGTGAGGATCTCACTTAGTATGAGACAGACTCTTATTGGATTAGCATTGTTTCTGCCTATTTTTGGAGGTGAAAAATTTTGTATGCACTTACGTATTTTCTGAGCTAGGTTTTTATGTGTTGCTAAACTGACCAAAAATAGATAGTGAAATTTCTTAAATGAAGCCCAATTTTTTTAGTTGAATGACAACATCTTTTTAAGACAGTTTTTCAGGAAAGGATTGTATTCTTTGAAGTCAGCTAAGTGCTACTTTCTTCTTAGGAAGATTTGTCTGATTTAGCTTGTGGCTCTACAGTACTGGTATTGATCACAGGCTGTGTAATGTTGGAACATCTTATTTAATTCCTGATGCTGTCAGGTGTTTTATCTAGCACATGCTGAATCTACATTTTGATACTTGGCATTATCTAATTTGTGTCTTAATAACTGTGGGGAGCTTGAGGCAACCACTGAATTCGTTCCAAAGTGAGCTCAGCATATGTAAACATCATCATAAAATCTTCTCTTGGCTCAAGCATACTCTGACATCAGATGTTGTAAGATCTGTTTAGGAAACCCTTGATCATTTCTGAGGAGAGACATTGAGATTTTTTTTTGGAAGATCAGATTTCAGTGTTTATCTCAAATGTTTTAGTACTCAAATTTCCTTATGAAAGTAAGAAAATAATTTGAAGTACCCTGGAAATAGAGGTAAAGTTCTTCTAATACCTGTCATGTTTTCTAAACTGCTTTGCTCTAGACAGATTAAAACACTGAACAATTTCCTCCCAAAAGGTAATAGATTCAGAATGTTCTGAAAGATGTCTGTAGTAAAAATTCCAAAATTTTCGAGTCTTTGTGTAGCTGTCTTGGAGATGTTAACTTCTTTATTTTCAGTTTGGAGACATATATGCATGGGTGTATGTGTAAGGTTATGAAGACTGACCTAAATGTAGAAGTATATTTTACTAATGTCCTGTATTTGCATCACTGCTTATTAATGCAATAGTGCAGTGACAGTAAATGAAACAGTGCTGAGGCTTAGACTGCAGACAATTTCAAGTGTAGGAGTTGGCACTGGCTAAGGGCCGTCTACACTTGGCACTTTGGGTGTGCCTCTTTCTTTTAGGAGAAGGAAAGGTTTTGGAGGAATAGCTGTTGCCACGCTATGCCCTTTGGTTTCCTGGTCAGAGAAGGACCCTTGGAAGTTAACTGCTGTAGAGATAACCTAAACTTGTGTGGCATTCCTTAAGGAATCATAGCTTTTGCTGGGAAAATATAAATGTTTTGGTGATTTATTAAGGTAAATAATCACATGCAGATTTTGGCAAAGATGGGAGGGCCAAGGGTTTAAGAAGGGCAATCCTGTGGGAGAGTTGGGAAAGAAACAAAGCAGGAGCAAAAGATAAGCTCATGCAATGATTTGTTGTATTTCTGTCACTGAAGTAAAACCCTAGGAATAAATGAGAACTTTCTGCTATGTTTTTTTGTGGGGGAATGGCACTTGCTCATAGGCTGCAGGCTTAGGCTAACATTCAGAACTTTCTTTGACAAAGGAAGAGTTTCTGCATGCGATGGGGTAATTGAAAGTTTGGGAGGATTTCTATTTTAATTAAGACATAGCCCTAGTCTGAGTGTCTGCTTTGATCTTTCCCCAGCGTCTGTCAAATGCCAAAGTCTAATTCAGTTAAAGTGTAACTGTGGAAGGAAAATACCTTTTAATATTTTCAAGTGAAAAAAGATAAAGAAGCGTATATGATTTAATTTTCATTGAGCTCATCTTCTATGGGGATGGTGTTTCCCTGGTGAATGATGGGTATGGAGATCTTGCATTAAGAGTTCAGAAGGCAGCTAGGTCTCAGTGTCAGTGCTTTTCTGCTTTCAGCTAAAGAAAGGAGGAGTAAGACAGGCGAGGACGAAACGAAGAGATGTATTACAGAGGGATGACTTGGTTCCCCAGATTTTGATAAAAGGTATTTATAAATCTTCAGTTGATGTTTTCTGTATCATGTGGTTTCATATCAAAACACACTGATATCTGTGTCCCTCTTACTGCTACATAACACTACATTTTTGTGAATGCACATGATGAACTTGAGGCAGAACATACACGTGTGCATTAGAATTTGTCTTTATTCCTCTGCTTTTATCTTCACTTTCAATGCTTGAAGGTTCCTGAATTTGCTATACAGGGTAATTTTAAGTGTTGAGGCCACTTTTGAAGACGTATTTGGTAAACGTAAGCAAATATTTAAATTCTCATAACTTATAGTTTGAGATTTATGTACCTTTTTAATGGGGAAAAGTTGTAAATGAAATTAAGAAATCTTCAGTTATTAATATTGCAGTTTTGAAGGGTTTTTTTAAGTGGAAAAAAGGAGAGAAAAGCAGAAAAAATTATGCTGGGGAAAGGCTACAAAATCAAATTTCTTTCTGTTTTCAGCTAAAAGCTTTTTTCCATAGATTTTAATTTGTAATGAATTTCTGCAGAAGAGAAGAAAAAATATAATCTCTCACCACTTTGTATTTTATTATTGTAGTAAGATCAAGGTATGATTTCCTTTCTCAGAACACATGCAAAAACAAATTAGCTTAATTTTTAAGATTTCCTTCCTCAGAAGTTGCATGTAAGTTCTATGACATGGTAGAAAAGACAAATAGATTGACAAACAGAACACAAGCTACTACTGTGGTAAAGGAAAATTATATAAATAATGGAAGTTGTTGCAAACGCCTGCCAATCAAAGTGCTTGAATGCCATGCAGTTTCTGCCAGCATGTCACCTCTATGCTCCATTGATGACATCTGTTGCACGAAGGTGAGCTGGCCCATGGGTGGCTCCTGGGCAGATGTGTCACCTTTCTTCTCTTTCAAGCTGCTGGAGGAGTCTCGGGCTTGGTCTTTGTTTGGATAGGCCATGTGGCTTTCTCCATCTGTTGTCCTGTGCATGGGAGTTCACTGGGATGGATGATGTTTCCAGTAGGCAAAAGGTATGTTTTATTACTCTTCTGGGGGATTAAAATAGATCAGCAGGCCAGACCTGAGCTGTTCATTGACATTTGGTCTCAGTGACAGAGGACGATCATGGCACCATCAAATTCGTTTGGGTTTTGTCCTGTTGTGTCTGTTAGCTTGCTATGGAAATAGTGGGGAGATCTCTGACACCTTTTACTCTTTATGCTTAGGGAGATGTCAATAAATATGAGTATTTATATTTAACCTGGGTTATGGTTTGTATGAAACCCCTGATGAGTATAACAAATCTCAATAGTATAATAGAATTTTCCAGGTTTTGTATTATTTGTGTTCTTGAACAGAAGAGTTGTGATACTAGAGGGTATGTGAGAGCAATACAAATTCACGTTATTGGCTTCTGACAACTGTTATATCCAACTGAAGAATTTGATAACATTGTTAAAATAATATTTATTTTCCCAGTAGGTTCTGAATTGATCTTCAGTCATATTGTTTATAGGAAATATTTCAGACTGTTAAAGGCCTATTTCTGTGCTAAGCAGATTTTTGTTGATACACAAGGGTGATGGGTTTCTGATCATATTAAAATTCTCAGTTTAATAGCCAGGAACCTAAGAAGCCAGTTTGAAATGCTGGTGTGCTTGTTTTCAGTAGAAATCAATTCTGAAAAGATTGTACCCTACTCAGAGAGTGCTGCTGAGTTCTTGACACCAGCCTTTCTTTCTGGCATAGTTTAAAAGTCCAAAAAGTTTAGAGGATTACATTAACTGATAGAGGATTATTTGGTTCAAACAGAAAATGCTTGCTTTATTTTACTCCAGTCTTAATCTTCACTATGGCGTTCCACAGGACATCCTACAGAACAGCAGCAGGGAAAAAAATGTTTGCCCCTTTTGCCTTGGTTTGACTCTTTAGAGGCACTTACTTGATACTCATATGGGGGTTCTGCATTCATACCAGAATGCCTTGGTGCTGGGGTTTTGGGGATAGAGAAGATGAAAACAAATAAAACTAATTGCCACCTAACCTTTATTCCTAACTCCTTCAGAAACTTACCTACCATGGAACTGATGGCTGACGGATCACCTCCCTCCAACTAGGACTGGCAATATTTCCCATAAGAGCAATATTGGAGTCTGTGCTGTACAGATTTCAGTTTTATTGGGTGTTTCTAAATTTAGCTACAAACCATTCTTTGCCATATAAATAACCTTCTAATGAAAAAGCAAACCACTGCCAAATAAAACTTGGGAAAACAAAAAATCCTTTTCCTGAACTTGTTTATACATGCCACAGTTGATCCCATATTAATTTGAGTTACATAAAGTCAGCTTAGACTTGGAATTTTTATCTCTAATTAAAAAGTGTTTTCAGCAAAAATGATAATTTGGCACTGAGTTTATAGAGTGTTAATTATATTGCAGTAACTATTTCTGCCACACTTTGTGGCACAATACCCTGAAGTATGTGCCAACATAACAACACGTACTGAGTCTTTTGTTTATACCTTGGCAGAAGTGCTCTCTCCCTCCCAAAAACAAAGTTACAGATCTGCTTTAGATACATCTGCTACAACTACTAGTTTAAGCTGTGTGCCTTTATGCTCCTCAGTCAGCTTTTCTACAAAGTTTACAGTTACATTTTTTAATGTTAAGTCTGTTTATATCAATTATTTATTTATACCTTTTTATTTTAGAAAAGCTACCAGGGACTCCAGTGGAAAAGACTGCCTGAACTGCAGTTTCTGTTAGGTACAACCTTACTCTAGCAGCAGTGATGAGATGCATCTTTGCAGAAGATCTCAGGAGAGGCTTTGCAAAGTAGTGGAAAGCAGCAAAAGCTTCTCCAGGGCAGAGAGAGAGCTCACAAATAGAGATTAGATACAACCTTGGTGGCTGGAGAAAATTGTTCTAGTAATT
>JANHGB010015675.1:0-13206 GCA_026283785.1 Coracopsis vasa | reverse complement strand
TCTCCAGGGCAGAGAGAGAGCTCACAAATAGAGATTAGATACAACCTTGGTGGCTGGAGAAAATTGTTCTAGTAATTTACTCTGTGTCTGATCAGCTCAACTGTCCTGTATGTATAACCACCTGCTGTCATGGTTCACTTAAAGCCTCCAGTTATGCTACTGCTTGTTTTCTTGTTTTCGAATGGCTGTGGCATGGATATCTTCTGAGACTGTGCAACCTCACTGTGAGAGGTACTTACTTCCCTTTTTTTTTGATGTCTCAGGCTACTGGGCTCAATGTAAAAGTTTCCAAGTCTTTATAAACAACTTATATGTTCCCAGGCTCTGTAGTGGGCTGATACACATTTAAGGTTCTGGAGGGTCTAAATTCAGGTTTCTGGAAGTGTTGCTTGTGTTGCTTTTCTACTTTTAAATATTGGTGAAGGTGAACCAAAAGGGTTATCTAGTGACTGCCTACAAGTATTTGAGGAGCAATTACAATGTCGATGGAGCCAAAATCACATTAGTATGCTAAGTATTATAACAAGAGCACAAAGTGCAGCTTGGTTTGTTTGGGTTGAGAAGAAAATTCCTTCTGGAGGACGGAATAGTGCAAACTACAGCAGGTTGCATAAAGACTATAGAACCTCTTTCTGGGAAAGTTTTCAAGACCTAGCTAGACAAAGCAACAACTGAATTGGTAACTTCTTGCTGGACATACTGTCACATAAAGCTCAAGGCCAGAAAGGAGGCCTCCAAAGGTTTTTATTGTTGATGTTATCCTGTATCTTGATTCTGAAGTGGATTAGACAGATCCCAATGATGTGGTCACTCAGTTCAGCCTCTTGCTCAATGCGCTCCCATGGAAGGAGTTGGCTGATCAGGGTCATTCTCCTACTAAGGCATGTATTCCCAGGTCCTCCAGTATCAGGCCTGACCTTTAAAGGCATAGAAAGTTTCCAGTGGAAAATGGGTTTTTTTAACTATTTATTTTCAATTTACTAGTGATCTGGTCTGACATTCCCTTGGTTGCTAATGTGTCAGCAGTAACAGGAATGCATGGGTAAGGCAAAATGGGGCTTTTAGATTACAAAAGGCCACCCGTGGAAACGTGATGCAATTAAACAGGGATGGGGGAAGGGAAAGAAATACCATTCTACCATTCTTAAATATATCTCTCTTTGTCTCATGGTTATTGACAATTCATATTTTGAGCAAAATATCCTTCACTTGTTTAAAAAACTCCAAGTACTGAAGAATACATTTACCTAACCAGTAGCACGCAGACCTAAAGGAAAGAGAGGTAAAAAGAAGACACCAGGGAGAGATTCATATTTATTTTATGGTTGGTGTTTAGGCAGTCAGATTATGGCTCCTGATTACGTCAGCAAAATTCCTGAATTACAATAGGAAATGACATGAAAAAGTCTAGTTGGGTAAAAAAAAATAAAAATCTTTTAATAGGAAATTGGTTTTGGTGGGGAGAAGGTTTTAATTAATCTTGAAATCTGAGGAACTATCCGTATTTACTTTTGTGGAATCCGTATTTTACTGACATGCAGTACTTGTATACGGACAGCACAAAATTATGGCCATCTGCCACCCATTTACAGTTTATTTTTAAGCACTACTGGAAAGATGCTTGTTTTGGGAGGATGTAGTTTTTCAGTGATTTGAAGTATGGGAAGGGTGATACCTGGGACAAAAAGTGCTTTTGCTTTCCTATAGAACTGAGAGCAGGAAGGCTGTCTTCTGTGCTGAAAGAGAAGGTTATGAGCTCATTTGGTCATGTGGAGGAATAGATTTCTAAAACGTTTCTCAAAAACATTTGCTTCTCAAAATAGTGTGACTTTTTGAGGACATTCTGCTTTTTGTCATCCAAATTCATGGACTGTGCACCTTCTCAGAGCCTACTTTTGTTTCACATATGCAATGGTGCATACCACTGACTATTAAATAGTAACTCCTCTGTATAACAGATAAATATAGAAAGGCTTCAGGCATTCAGTAAAATACATTTCATTTTATGCTGAAGGAAAAGAACTTAATCCTTGACAAGTTGCATGGTTCTAAAAGATAAAATTAAATAACTTAAACATTATTCTCCTTGTGAAAACATGCTGTATTAAGAGTAGCCTTTAAAAATTACTTTCTTGAGCAGTATTTTCATGTGGGAATATGATCCATTTAGCAGTTGCTCATGCGTGTGATTACTGACCTAGTAATTGATCGCTTAATCTGTAAATTTATAAGCATGTATATGTTTTAGTTTCACAAGTATGTTATCTGGCTCTTTCGATACCTTAACAAAATAGTCAGGTACATGGAACTAGGTTTTTTTGTTACTTTGCTTTTCATTGAAGACATAACTGCTTTAAAAATGGACTGTGAATATTTAAATATTCAGAACAATAATCTCTTTGAAACAGATGATTTTGCATTCCTTGCAGAGCAACCTGTCTGTGAATTAATCAGATTTTTGTAGATTTGCGATGTGTTGAACCAGTTTTCTGATTATTCCCTTATTTCTAGTTCAAATGAGTACTCTTCTTTTTTTAAAGTACATTGCTCCTTTAATTGAATGATTACAAAAAAAAAAAAAAAAGAAAAAAGAGAGACAGAAAGAGAGAGAGAAACCAGAATCCATATAGCAACCATCATTGGTATTCAGCAGAGACAGTGTGGAGAAATTTAAGTTCTGGATACTTCTGGCTTTAGAATATAGACTCATAGAATGGTTAGGGTTGGAAAGGACTTTAAGATCATCTAGTTCCAACCCCATTGCCATCGGCAGGGACGCCTCACACTACACCAGGTTGCTCAAAGCCCCGTCCAACCTGGCCTTATATACTGACAGGGTTGGGGCATCCACAACTTCTTTGGGCAACCTGTTCCAGTGCATCACCACTCTCACAGTAAATAATTTCTTCCTTATATCTAACCCAAATCTCCTCTGTGTCTATCTTCACTTGAAATTTACCATTCTCCTTGTCTACTGCTAGTTGCAAAAAATAAATAAAAAATATATATTTTTTCCCATGTAATTTGTTGAAGGCAAGAAAGGGTATTTTTTATATTACTTTCTTTTGAACAAATGAGATGTTCATCTCCCATAACTGATATCTTTTTTTCCAGAAGCCTTTTCTGTTGTCAGTGGTTTCCAATAGGAATAGGGAATAAATTAGTATTATTAGTAAGGAAATGTGATGTTCTGTCTGTTTGGCAAGAAATATTTCATCACACTTGATGTGGCTAGTTTGCTCGTAGTCAGATATATCTGGCTAAAAAGTGTATCAATCTGGAAGACTGTGGTACAGAGGGCATAGGAATGGATCCTTTGTTATAGAAGTATTCTCATTTTAAGCATTTTAAGTCCTATATATTTCAGGTGAAGATTATTTGTGGCAGCAGTTTGCTTGTTAATAGCTCACTTGGAAGAGGAATAGGAATCCTTGCATGGTATAATTAGCATTGTTTATGAAGTCAAATGTAGTGGAAAATGTTTATTATGAGATGTGATAAAGGTTCCTCCTTGTGGGGACTCCAGTAGGGTTTTCTGTGTATTCTGTGTATTATAACATTACAATAGTGAGCCAGAATGGGTATTTGCAGAAACATCTCTGTAACCTTGTACAGTCTTGCTTTAAGAGCTGCGTGGAGCATGGAAGTCAGTTTTTTGCTTATTTTTTTGGTTCATCTTTAGGTTTAATCTCTGCTTCATACTGGCCTTTATCATACCTGTTTCTTCAGTGGAGGAATATGATATCACCTCTTGGTAATACATATTGAATGCTAGTGTGAGTGAAAAACTTCATGTACCCATAAGTATTTTATAGCTACATTTATTATACATGTTGCACATAGTGTGCTTTACAGTAATCAGAAAAGAATAATGGATTTTGTATGTTATTCTGAGTTAATGATACCATAAATATTCTTTTAATAGAATAATACACATAATATGTGAGGCATATAGTATGCAACTTGTCAACACAAACTTTGGGGAGAATAAAATGACTGTATAACATCTTTATTGTTTCAGTGAAACAAGTGGGGTTGTAAACAGTATCCTCCAGGGCTGGAATATTTGCTGAGAAAGGAAAGTAATCTGTGCTTTGAACATTTTCAGAAATACAGATTTCTGAGAAAAAGAAGAAATAATCCATCTTCTTAATGACTTAATTGCCACAAGCTGGAGCTACTGTGGAGACTTTCTGAAGTGGACTACAAATCAGAACAAAAATCTGTGCAATCATATTACCTCTAGCTGAAAGAATTTGGCGTTACACTGTGTCCCTTAAGCACAAATTGAAATCTTAAAAATGAATTTTACAGAAGGGATGGGACTTCAGCCCAGGTCTCATCATCAGCTTTTGACAATGGTCCTCTGATTATCCTGAACTTGAGTTTGTAAGCTCTAAGAGACATCCCACTCACAGGGAGATGCTGGTTGCAGCCCACTGTGGTCCAGAAGAGTTCAAAGGGCCTCACTTAAGACTGCGGTTATAGGGTCGTAAGATGATTGTCATTAGTAAAATTTCATCCTGGACCAGTAGTTACTAGAAATTTTTTAAGACTTCCAATGACAGTAGTACCATTTCACTTGTGCATGATCGAGGAAAGGAATGTTCTGAGGCTGTCAGGGAATGACTGAATCTCCCTATTCTTGCTTACTACCTTAGCCAGATGACCCGAGTTCGTGGTACAGTCAGTGACACCCTTCTTAGCCATGCAGAAGTTCCTGGTACAATCAAGGAATGCTTTACCACCCAACTCATTACACAAAAGCCGAGGCCTGATGGGAACTCCTGAGATAGTAGAGCAGCCCAGGGGATTGGAGTGGAAGGATATGTACTACCACAGACAGAAACTTGTACACCTCAAAGATTTAATCTAGTATACTAATAATGGCTTAAAAATTTATATTATTCACAGCTGAGTATGCTTTAGAACATTTGTATTCTCTTGTATTATTGGTTTGATGGGTTTTCTTTATTGCTGTTGGTTGTGGTTTTCTTGTTTGGTTGTTGTGGGGTTTTTTTCGTGGTTTAGGAGTTTTTTGAGTTGGTGTGGGGTTTTGTTGTTTTGTTGTGTTTTTTCTTTTTTTTTTTTCTAATTTCCCCCAAAGGTGTCTTTGTATTGCTGTTAAGTTTAGTCAGCTCTCACAGAGTTGTACTTGGCTTTTCCGCAGTAATAATCAATAACAAATCAAATGTTTTTAATTTTCCATACTGAATACTTTGGAACACAAGAAATGATTCTTATAATTTCTTCCAGATATTTTACTTTCTTACTTTATCTGTGTTGTGCTGATCCCATCAACGTTTAATTCTGATAAGCCCACATCAAAGAAACTGTCACTTTTCATTATTTCCCACTGTCTGGAGGCTTTTGGATACCATAAGCTTAGATTTTTGAAGGAATTAAGAATGTAGTGACCACATAAGCTTTCTCAAGCCTTCATTTTTGCAGAGGTGTGGACAAGAATCAGACTCTTCCTATCTTCTATTGACATAGCGCCTTAAGGTAAAACCCTAGAGAGAACACTTTCCTGAGATTAAAAGGTTATCTGGTAAGACAGCTTGGAGAACAGATTGAGGAACAAGATTTGATACATACATTTCTGTGTGAGGTAACTTGAAAAATAGATAACATGAATGTGTATACAAACAGATCTGTTTCCTACAGGCTTCAGCCTCTGGTGCACAGTTGCCACACAGTTGAATGACTCCTGTGAAAATCTTGTGGAGGAGAATGAGGAAGATTCCTATGAGTTGGCATAACAGCACTTGACAAGAGCAGTTAGTTGCAGCTAAATGCAAGTTAGAAAATAATTTGTCTGGAAGTCGTGAAGAGCATCTCTCGAATACTGTGGTGGTGGTTTTATGCTCAGGAAAGATTGATGCAGATAAGCTGTTTGTCTCTTTACTGTCAGCTGCAGAGTAGGATGAAGTCTTTCATATAGTGATGCTCACTTCTTAAATATTGTAATAAAATTAATCCTGTAGGGCCTTTCTGGCACTCTCTCTACAAAGAAGGCCAGAAGCAAAGAATGAAAACTGAAGCATACCTATAGGTATGCTTCAAACATGAGATAAGAATAGAGAAGTTAAGAATTTAAACAAAATAAGCTTCTTACTGGGGTCAGAAGAGCAGTCTGTCTTAGCCTGCCAATCTGTTTCTGGCAGTGGAAATACAGGATGCTGTTCCATATCCTCTCCTATGAAGACAGGCTGAGAGAGTTTGGGTTCTTCAGCCTGGAGAAGAGAAGGCTCAGGGGAGACCTTAGAGCAGCCTTCAGGTACCTAAATGGGTTCATAAGAAATCTGGAGAGAGACTTTTTACAAGGGTGAATAAGGATAAGACAAAGAGAAATGGCTTTAAACTAAGAGAGGGAAGATCTAGATTAGATGTTAGGAAGAAGTGCTTCACTATGAGGATGGTGAGGCACTGGAATATGTTGCCCAGGGAAGCTGTGGCTTGCGTCATCCCTGGAAGGATTCAAGGCCAGGCTGGATTGGATTTTGAGCAACCTGGTCTGGTGGAAGGTGTCCGTGCCCATGGCAGGGAGGTTGGAGCTAGATGATCTTTAAGGTCCCTTCCAAGCTAAACCTTTCTAGGATTCTATGGTACCCTAATTTTGGACAGTTTTTTTGTTTAACTTTACCGAATTTCTGTTTTCAACCTGATAAATGCTGTCTGCCTGAAGAACACTTGTGATGACAGATTCCCCAGGATCACTACCTGCTGGCTAAATGAGGTATTTTTGTTTGTTTTGAAACTGATCTAGTTGATGCTGAGTGTCTACTATTGCACAGGGCTTGGGGAAGGCACTTTTGTATTAAACTTACTCATTATTTTCACGATCTTATAAACCTTGCTCCTGTTCTCCCCAGACTTTTACCTTTTAGAGTTCCACATTCCTTATTTTGTTTGAAGGGCAGCTGCTCCCAAGTGTAGAGCACTTGGCTCTACACTTTCAACTCTGCTGTCTGCCCTGAGATAGAGACTGGAACTATACATAGGACCTGTGGTATGGATGCACTGAATTTTGTCATTAGAAGTTGAAGAGAGATTCCTGAGTAAGACTGGTGTGGTTTGTTGTGCACTTTATTATGCTTAGAGAATATGGGCTGGAGGGTGATCTTTAGTATACAGAAGTACAGTTTCTGTATTTGAGTAGAACAGCACTTCAGATTACATAGTGGAGATAAATTTTTTCACATGCATTAATTTTGGAACAAGTCCAAAATTGGAGGAGATGGCACAGCAGTTCATTTCCAACTTAATAGCTGTGACTTCATAAAGGAGTAAGTGTAGAGCCTCGCAATTTGTTTGCCAAACCTAATTTTATTAATTTCTGTTCAGAACTGATCAAGGGACTTCTTACAAGGCAATCGTGTTTATGGTAGTTTCGTATCTGTTACTTTTCTATTTTTAGCAGAGAAAATCAATGTAAAGAAAAATACAATTTCATTGTGACTCTGTGTCACAATTAGAGAACAAATTTAAAGTTTATTTCAGTGACAACTTAAGTGTCAAAGATTTTGAGGCAATATATGTGCAATGTTTAGTTAAATTATTTTGATGTAAAGTACATTTGAAAGCACTTTTTACAGAAAACTTATCAAGAAAGATATCAATATAAACAACAAGAAAGCATATGGGTTGTCTAACTAATTACATTAATTAAATGTACCTAACTGGTTTTTGAAATTACCATGCAAAATATCTCTTTTCTATTGGAATTGCAACCTATTATATATTGTACTTTATTTAGATTTATTATGTTTTATTTATGTTTTTTGTCTTTTTAGGGGTTTTAATACCTTCCAGGAAGTTGAGCGGAGTTTATATTAAGCCCCCCGTTAGAGTTTTGGTTGTTTCCCCTTTTCTCTCCAACATATCATATCAAGGGAAACTTTTAATGGTTGCTTATATCTAGGTTTATTAGCTTAAAGATCTTAGGCTTTTTGTCTTGTAGAGAGAAGTGATGTTGGCTCAGTACACAACAGTTGCCAATGGAAGCATAGCAATTTCAGTGTATTTATACTTCTGCATACTGTCTCCTTCCATCTCTGGAGCAGCTAGTTAATTTACGCATCTCTCTGCCAGCGTCACTTTCATTTTATTATGCATATTCATATGTCATAAAAAAAAAAGTGCTGTGAATGTTTAAAATGTCTGTGTAAATATATATATGCATGAGTGCCTACAAATAGATCAACTTACAGCCCAACAGAGGAGGAAGATTTTACCCTTTCATTGTGCTGAAATCAGTCTGTCAAGTACCTGTTACAATCATAAAAATAACGTGATATTAAAACATAGATTTTTGATAATAAGTCTGACAGAAGCACTTAGAAATTTTCTCCCATCTTTCATATCTTGTTAAAAGAATAACCTGAATTTATTTCATACCTTTCAAGTTAGTGAAAATTTTTGCATTTAGTGCCTTGTAGTATTGTATTCTATGCAGAGAAAAAATATTTTTATGTTCCAAGTTTTCTGTTTTGTTTTTTTCTTGTTGTTGTTTTGCTGATTTTTCTAAAGCAAGAAGGGAGCATTGTCCGGATGGTTTTTGAGCTCTGACAAGCTTGGGGCTGTGTCCACTTCTCTGGGGAACCTGTTCCAGTGACCAGTCGCCCCCTCAGTGAAGAACCTTTTCCTAATGTCCAGTCTTAACTTCCCCTGATACTTCATTCAATTTCCATGTATCCTATCACTGGTCAGGGAATAAAGAAGATGGAGCCAGGCAGTGGCTCTGCAGTGATGCCCCCTGATAGGCCGTGGACACAACAGGAACACAGGAAATTCTGTTGAAACATGTAAGCTGTCTGGACATTATACTGTGCAGCTTGCTCTATTTTATCTTGCTATGAGTTGGCTGAACCTGGGCAGTCTTCAGTGGTCCCTTCCAGCCTTACCTCGACTGTGATCACTATGGTGGGGTAGAGTTACATGTTATGTGTCTACATAAATAGCCACACTATGAGCTCTGTCTAGTTGTTATTTTTGCTTAAGCCCAGCACCCTCTCCTGATCACGTCTTACAGTGCCTTGTTCTTTTGCCAAATTTCTCAGGTGTTTTTCATATCTTTTAACTTGTGATACCCTGTCTATGTCAGAGCACTTTGCTGAATGGAAAATTGGGCAAAAATTGCTGTCTGTGAGCCACTTGATGCTAACTCCCACAGTCCTTCAGATGCTTAATATTTAAGAAATGTTGCTGAAGTACAAAAAGGACAGAAGCTCTCTGGGAGAACTTCAGCAGTAGTGGATTATTTCTTCACTCTGTGTGAGGCAGCCGGTGCTGATTTTCTTCTGTCTTAAAAAATGGCAGTACATGGTTTGATATAGTTAAAAATGTACTTTCATTGTATGTTGGAAGGCCAACCAAGCAGATATCCTGATAAGAGTCTGTTATAGATCACTTAGCCAGGATGAACTTACAGATGAAGAGTTCTTCAAATAACTGGGAGAAGTTTCACAATCGCTTGCCCTTGTTCTCATGGGGGACTTAAATCTACCAGATGTCTGCTGGAAGCACAACAAAGCAGAGATGAAACAATCCAGGAGGTTCTTGGGGGGTGTGGAAGATAACTTCCTAACCCAGCTAGTTAGTGAGCCAGCTAGGGGAGATGCCTGGCTAGATTTGCTATTCACAAACAGAGGACTGGTGGGTGATGTGATGACTGGGGCCTGTCGTGGACAAAGTGATCATGAAATGATTGAATTTTTGATCCTTGGAGAAGTCAGGAAGAAGGTCAGCAAAACCTCCACCTTAGACTTCTGGAGAGCTGACTTTGGCTAGTTTAGGATGCTGGTTGGCAGAATTCCTTGGGAAACATTACTGAAGGACAAAGCAAGTCTGGACACTCTTCAAGAATGAAATCCTTAAGGAGCAGGTGGTCCCTATGTGCCAAAAATCAAATCAGCAGGGAAGACCAGCCTGGCTGAACGGGGAGATATTGCTGGAACTCAGGAGAAAAAAAAAATTATCAGCTGTGGAAGAAGGGACTGTTGCCCCATGAAGAGTGCAAGGATCTTGTTAGGTTATGTAGAGAGAAAGTTAGAAAGGTGAAGGTACAGATGGAATGAAATCTGGCCACCGCCATAAAAGATAATAAAAAAGTACTTTTTCAAATATATTAGCCATAAAAGGAGGGCCAAGGAGAAACTTCATCCTCTACTGGATACTAGGGGAAACCTAGTGACTGAAGATGAGGAAAAGACTGAGGTACTTAATGCTGCCTTTACCTCAGTCTTTAATAGTCACACCAGCCATCCTCAGGGTACTTAGTTCCTTGAGTTGAATAGCAGAGGTGGGGAGCTGGTTGAAGTCCCCATAATTCAGGAGGAAATGATTAGCGACCGCCTGCTCCACTTAGACGTATAGAAATACGAGGCTGGATGGGTTACACCCAAAAGTGCAGAAGGAGCTGCCAGAAGGGCTTGCCAAGCCACTCTCTGCAATTTATCAGCAGTCCTGATCTAGTGGGCAGGTCCCAGAGGATTGGAGATTGGCCAGTGTGAGGCCTCTCTGCAAAAAGGGCAGGAAAGAAGACCCTGGAAACTACAGGCCTGTCAGCCTGACCCTAGCACCGGGGAAGGTCATGGAGCAGATGATCCTAAGTGACATCATAAAGCACGTGTGGGAAAATGGTGGGATCAGTCTCAGTCAGCAAGGGCTCATGAAGGGCAGGTCTTGCTTGACCAGCCTGATCTCCTTCTATGATAAAAAGTGACCTTCCTGGTTGATGGGGGAAAGGCTGTGGACATTGTCTACTTGGACTTCAGTAAAGCATTTGACACTGTCTTCCACAGCGTTCTCCTGAAGAAATTGGCTGCTCATGGCCTGGATAGGTGTATTCTTCACTGAGTTGGAAACTGGCGGGATGGCTGAACCCAAAGAGTGGTGGTAAACGATATCACATCTAGTTGGTGATAAGTCACTAGTGGTGTCCCTCAGGGCTCGATGTTAGGGCCAGTGTTGTTTAATATCATGATTGATGATCTGGGTGAGGGTATCAAATGCACCCTCAATAAATTTGCAGATAACACCAAGCTGGCTGGGAGTGTTGATCTGCTGAAGGATAGGAAACCTCTGCAGAGGGATCTGGATGGGCTGGATCAATGGGCTGTAGCCAATGGTATGAGGTTCCACAAGCCAAAATGCCAGGTCCCGCACTTGGGTCACAACAACCCCATGTAATGCTCTAGGCTTGGAGAATAGTGACTGGAAAGCTGCTTGGCAGAAAAGGACCTGAGGGTGTTGATTGATGGCCACTGAACATGAGCCTGCAGCATGCCCAGGTGGACAAGAAGGCCAAGAGCATCCTGGCTTTCATCAGAAACAGTGTGGCCAGCAGGCCCAGGGCAGTGATTATCCCCCTGTACTCAGCACTGGTGAGGCCACACCTCTAATAGTGTGGTCAGTTCTGGACCCCTCATTACAAGAATGACATTGAGGTGCTGGAGCGGCTCCAGAGAAAGGCAACGAAGCTGGTGAAGGGTCTGGAGCACAAGTGTGATGAGGAACAGCTGAGGGACATGGGAGGGTTTAGTCTGGAGAAGAGTAGGCTCAGGGGAGACCCTATTGCTCTCTACAACTATCTGAAAAGAGGTTGTAGTGGGGTGGGGGTTGGTCTCTTCTCCCAAGTAGCAAATGGTAGGACAAGATGAAATGGTCTCAAGCTGTGCCAGGGGAGGTTTAGATTGGATATTAGAAAAAATTTCTTCGCAGAGAGGGTGCTCAGGCATTAGAACAGGCTGCCCAGGGCAGTGGTGGAATCACCATCTCTGGAAGTGTTCAAAAAACATGTGGATGAGGCCCTCAGTGATATGGTTTAGTGGTGGTCTTGGCAGTCCTTGGCTAATGTTTGGACTTGATGATCTTAAAGGTCTTTTCCAACCTAGCTGATTCTATGATTTAGCCTGTAGTCTGTTTCTATTTTATGTTCTTGTCATTTAAGCTTTCATTTTCAAAAATAACATCTAAAATTTCCTGCGGGGTGTTGACTTTAATGTCACTTTAATGCACTGTTGTGATTGTCAATAACTTACACCAAAAAAAATATATTTTTCTTTTTTTTTTTTTCTCAAGAAAAGAATAAAGTATAGATTTTATTGGAGGAAGAAATGGTGTAAATGTCTGCTGTCCTTTCAAGTTTAGTAGTTATTAAAAAGATGTGTTGAACCTTTACATCACAGCTTGTACAGCAGCTACTTTATTGTTTTCTCTTAAGTTCTTTTTTAGCATTCTGAAATGGTTTCAGACACATGTGCTATAATTTCCAGTGTGGAATCCACATGAAGAATAAAATAAAACTCCTGAAAGAACAACTTTATTTTTTGTTGTGCTTTTTTTTTTCTCTTGTTGTTCCATATCAGTTCAGTAGTATATCTCCAAGCAAAAGAGAAATGCTAATTTCATCTTTCTAAGTTTAATGGTGTGACTGTGTACTTTTAATATATCAAAGTAGGTATTTTTCTTTTATAAAGGAAAAAAAAATAGAAATTTTAATGATGTTGCGTTGTTCTAAAAACTTTCTTCGTTTTTGAGTAAAACCCCAGTTTTCTAGAGGTCAGGTGGGGTTTTTATTTCATTTCTTGGACTTTACTGTAAGTTAGTGCTTTTCTTAGTTTTAGTGTAGAGGTGAAATACCTTTTTGTTGGGAGCATATTTGCATAAGAAGCATTTATCGTAGGGTAATATCAGATGTTTTAAAATACTATAATATATGGAAAGTGGAAAATTGAACGAATATTCAAAGCATGCTGGTGATCTTTTGTTAACTAAACTGAAATATTGATGATTAGGGAATGCTTGAAGAATCCGTGAGTGAAACTTGGAGTTTCTGTTTTATTTTGCCAACTCTAGGCTTCATGAATATGTATTTAATTTTTTTCTTTAGTTTTCTTCTTTTAAGCTCAAAATAAAGACTAAAAATTATACTTGATTTATTAATCCTTGTAAATAGTTTCCAACTATTCTGTATAATTCTTTCTTCTTCTTAGAAAATGGTGTATTTGGTGTTGCCTACTGTTACATCCATTCAATGCCCATAGAGCCTAGTTCATTAAAATGTCACTGTCAACCACTGTGAAAAAATGGAACTTCTCTCTATTATCAGATGTTGCATCTTCAATTTCAATAGTAACTTAAGAATGTTGCACTGTGAGTGTATTTAAGTCTGAGAAGATGGTGAAAGAAGTAACACACATT
>JANHGB010015670.1:0-13337 GCA_026283785.1 Coracopsis vasa | reverse complement strand
GCCAGATATAGATGTTCTCCAGGGACATGTGAGGATGGGGAAGAGGTCGAAAGAAGAGCTACTTACTGCCATTCTGTACTTTATATGTTTTCCTAATCTTTCTTCTTCTTCTATTAAATATTTCTTCTTATAGAGAAATCTGCTATTAAACACTTCCTATTGGAACCTCTCAAACACGCTGAGACAGCAGCCCCACAACAGACCTCCTCTCTCATGGGGATTTCCGCTCTATCTGTGTCAAAACCCCATCATAGAGACATGAAACATCCAGTTCAATACATACAGCAAATCACTGCCAGAGCCAATAGCGTCATCACCTTCCACTGCCATCCCCATTGCTTCAGCCATGCAAGCATCTGCTCTCGTCCTCAGCTCTCTCCTCCTTGAAGCATAGGGGTTGGAATGAGCTCAGTACACAGACAGGGGACTGCCTGGATCCTTCCTATGATGCTGCTGTAATAGTTTCCAGTGTGAAAAAAAGAAGAATAAGTACTCTAAAGCTTGCTTTTTTTTCCCCAAAAAAAATGAAATATCAAGCCCCAGGGGAACATATGACACAAGCATCTCCCTCCTCCTGTTCTTTCTGCATCATCTTGTACAACACATACTGCCTGGTGGGAGGACCTCTGAGAGGAATTTGCTGCAGATGAAACTAACCACATTTATCATGCAGCTCCATAACCATCCACCTTATCAGTGTGTCAGGCCCCTCGGTGTAGCATGTTCACTGCTGCTGCACACAGACAAGCTGACCATGGCAGTGCTATGAGTGTTTGCCCCTCACTAACCTTTCATAACACCTACCTGTTTATTAACTCTTTAAAGCCCTTGTGGGTTTCTGTAACAGTGCAAAACAAGAACTGTCCCTCGATTCTCAGAACAACATAGAAAACCACACCAGGAGCCTGTCAGCTAGTCTGAAGTGTGTTCTCACTGCACCTGCCTCTATAGGGATTGGGGCACTAATGCAGATCAAAAGAAAATCTGACCTGGTATGAGCTGAAATGAAACCAAAAACCATGCCTTGGCTCTTTAAACAAGTAAATATTGTTTCATTTTAATTTTGCTTCATAATTTGCTGAAATTTCAATTAATCCAGCAGATTTATTGCCATAAAAAGACTGCATTCAAAGACACCTTGGGATTTCCTGCTCTTGGATAAGCCTCTTAAAGCAAAGCAGGGATGCTCAATGTCTCCTGCAGGGTGTGGAGGGCTGCATCCTCCCCAGCTGTCCATGCAGAAGACGTGGTCTGCAGCTCTGGTCTCCCATGGGGACAGGCAGGGAGTCCTATGCTACTTCCTCCCAGGCACTCCTGAAACAGATACATACAATAAGGCAGAGAAACCCCTCTGAAAAGTGTCTATTTCTCCCTCTTGATTGCAAAGTAGAGAGGTAGGAAAGAGTACTATGAGATACTGACTGCTTGAAGGCAGCAAGCCGGAGATGGATCCAGTTCTTTATCTAACAAGTCTAAGGGGCACCCCAGGAAAATAAACCCTTTGAAGCATGAAAGATAAATGAAAAGAACATTTGCCTTATACATAGCGTGATGAAATTATGGATCTCATTGTCACAGTGCCCAAGTGGGCTCAGATAGGAATTAGATGATAACTTCGGTAATGCCCACTATATCTTGCCTGTTGCTTATACTTTCTCCCCAAGCATATTTGACTTAATTACTGTGCTTGCAGGTGGTGTGTTGGGCTGGATAGGATTTGCTCTGACTCAGTACAGTGCTCTGACTCACTGCAGTGACCAAAGGCAGTGGGTGGTGACATACCTGTTTCTTCATTAAGCAGCTCTTGACAATCTACATCCACCAGCTACAGAATGGTTTTATTTTACACCTTTCTAGTGCCTAATTCTGCTGCTGCTGCTGTTTCCAGCATATAAATGAAACTACAGCTCCCTCCTTCTCCAACTAATATGGAAAGGGTTGTTGAGCTCCTAAGGAGCCCAGGTCATAAGTGGTTGAATATCTGGTGGGTACTCATCCGGTAAAAGTGAGTCCCAGGGAGGGAATCTTAACTTGCAGTTTTCAGGAAATGGTTATCAGGTATTTTCCTACCCTTTCATTCATTTTATGGTATTCTGGTTTGTGCATACTATTTAATAATAGTGATTTCTTGAGTACGGGAGAAGGTTGTTCAAATCTGTGGTCTGAATTACTCAGAGAGGGAGATCATATCTGCACTTATAATGGTGAGCATTGTTACCTTAATCATCCAGTTAATGGATGAGGAACAACGTCTCCATCACCTAGCTCAGGTTTTGGCATGAGCAGAACCCGTCAGAAGTGCAACTACTCTTGAAGTGTCTAAACCACTGTTTACCCTTGTCTAATTCCAGTGTTTCAGCACTCCAATAATTTTCGGCATTTGGGGGTTTGGAGTAAAATTCAACTCAAATTCATGAACTGGCTTGGCCAACCCAAAAGTGCCTTTTCCAATGAACTGATGACTCATTGAACAATTTTCTCCCACCTTTAGAGTCACACCATTTCATGGAAGTGAGTTCTTTGCTCAGAGAGATGGCTATCACATCTGACTCCACCATAGGAGTGTTGAAAGCATAGGCTGTGGGCTGTGCAACAGTCTAGGGCTAGCTTCTGTGGTAACTTGAGCATTTGTGGTACCGCCTCCTCTATTCTCTTTCAATTAATTCAGCAGATTTATTACCATTCAAAGACTGCATTCAGCAAACTATTTCCCAGTGTTAAATTTACCAGATGTTGCAGTCGCCTTATGATTAGGATGTACTCTGATTTGTGGGTCCGTCATGTGCTTTGTCATTTTGCTTTCCACATGACTTACTTCCCTTCTGTTACACAGCTGTCAGGATAAACATTTAGATTTTAACGTTATGAAAGAGGTAGTAAGTCTTCCCTTTGTGTGGAGAGCCAGTGTCCAAACATCTTCTTTGAATAAGAAAAATGGTTCCCAAACCCAAAATTTCCCCATGAAATTAAGCACAGTGACCTGTGTCTGTCTGCTGCTCTGCTGGAGTTCTCACTGGAGGAGCTGCCTGACCTCTGCCTGCCTCCAAGCCCAGTTACCTGCAGAGATGGGTAGCTGCTGCTTGTGCCCATATCCCATGAAGCCTTCCCAAGATGTGCCCTCATTCATCTCCCCACACTGCTGCTTACTCTTCTCCAGAGAAGGGGTGAACAGCAGCGCTGGGACTGGGTCTTCCCCGCTCCTCCGAGCCATGTACCACATCTTCTGCCCACATAGTGACTCACCACAGGTTGCATTGTCCAGTGCCTGTGCATCACCCTGGCACAGGCTCTACTGTCCCCACTGCACTGCCTTTATGCCATCCATCTCTTATTCTCAGTTCCTCTTCAGTCCTGCAGTCATATGTGTGAATATCCTGCCCAGTTCTGGACCATATCCACACAGTCTCTTCATAGAATCATAGAATAGTTTGGGTTGCAAGGGACCTACAAAAGCCATCTAGTCCAGCCCCCACTTCCTTACTTTAATGTTCATCATGGCACCTCATGGCTATCCTGTCTCCCCAGCAACCTCCTCCAGCCCTCTGTCACCCTCAAGTGCTTCATCAATAAGGACTGAAGCTTCCCCCTTGCTTCCCTCTTGCTAGCAAGGCAGCCCAGTCTCTTGCTGCTTTAATACAGTCACTGACATTGCAGCAGCTCATCTGTGATGTGTTCCTGCATTATAAGTATTCATGACCCTTGGGTGGCCCTATACTGCTTTGCCAGGGCATTTGAGGAGTTCCCAAGTGAGATGTAGTCATGGCAGAAGTATGGAGCCCTGCTCTAAGCCATGCCATGGCAGACTTTACTTCATGAACAGCATCCTGTCCATTCCCATGGACACACAATCTTTCAACCACCTAAGCCCTCATTTATCTACAGCTCCTTACTTCTCCAGCTTTGCCTATATTCTACCTACTTTACCTGCCTGCGAGGCCCTGACCCCTCTTCCCATGTCTTTATGCACCACCATCCAATCCTTATTGCAGAGGTGTCTCTTTGGGAAGCAAAGTAAACCAACCATTTTTCAAAGCATTATGAAATTCATCAGATTGGCAGCAAGGGAAACCTTCCTGAATTACTGAATGAAAGTGCTGACAGAGTTTGCTATCACTGGAGAACCACTGGTCATGCAAATATTTCATCAGGAACTAGCTTCTGTGTTTGGGTTGTAATGCTGCCATTTAAGGCTAACTTCTATTCGGAAACAAAAATAATCCTAGAAAGTCCCTAGAACTAGCAAATGGAGATCAAAAGGCTCTTTTTCCCCATAGTTTCAAGTTGAATAAATACATTGAATATATAAAATCATACCGAGTAGAGTGTTCCACAACAAAATATCATTTTAATAGAAAAATAATACCAAATTGCTGAACTTGTGGCTTTCAGTCTGATTGAAGTGTAAGGATTGCTTTCATTTTCTGGGAAGTTGTATCAGACTGTATCATCTTTATGAAAAATGGCTTTGCTTTTAAAGAAACAGTAGTTTTGAGAGGAGGGGAATCCACTGGGATATTTCCAACTATCTGCATGCCATTTTGGACTCGGAAGACCAGAGCCCCAAGGTGGGAACTGACACAGACCTGCAGGATGACTGTTACAGTATGACCTGTACTATGACAGTTCAGGTTGCTTTGAAGATGACTCTTAAGCCTGCATTGGCCAGATATCACAGATTCATAGAACCACAGAATGGTTTGGATTGGGAAGGACCTTAAGATCATCCAGTTCCTACCCCCTGCCACAGGCAGGGACACCTCACACTAGACCATGTCACCCAAGGCTCTGTCCAACCTGGCCTTGAAGAATATCCACAGTAAACCCCAAATATGCCACAGCACACATAGGATTAAGGTTACCTTGTGTTTGCTGAACATACTGACACATATCTACCAGCAATCACTTGCTGAGACTCTTCCATGCCTGGAGCACACCTGGGGATGCAGAAATGCTGTGGGTGCCCCAGGAGCTCCATCTCAGAGTCTCTGTTCCTGCTGGTCCTCCATTTCCATTTCCCCAAATCCAGACCTGCTCCCTGCAGCACCATCCTTCATGCACCAGCACTTTAGAGCTTTGCTGCCCACCTCTGGGCTGCTCCAGGCAAGTAAGGGCAGTTCATGCACTTTTAGGCTGGAAGGCAGAGCCTTAAATATAAGACAACCAGTGCTCCGAGCTTTTGCTTCCTATCAGACTTTGCATCTCCTGTTCAGGCTGCACAAGACTGCTTTGCAATATGTAAAACAACCAATACTGTGTGTTTCCATTGCTAGCTGTTACCACGACACACAAAAGCTCTATCAAGGCTAAAAGGCTTCCTTATATAAGTGCACTGATAAGCCTGTCTTGTTGCTTATTGCTGCTTTTATGTCTCATTTCTAGTTTTTAGACTTTAAGATCTTTGTATCTTTGCCTAATCTGCTTTTTGGCAACAAAAACACTTATAGGAGTGTTGATAGTATAGCAAAGCAATGATAAACACAGCCACAGAATAGTGGCTTGGCTGTGCTGTCCCTCCTTCACCCTAGATGAGTGGAAGACCTATATTTGGGTTGTGGCTAACCTATACCTGGTACGTCAAAGCCCAGCCCCTGCCCTCCTGCACTTCATATTGACTAATAATAACAAAAACTACTTTGTGAGCTGTTTACCACCCACATGTATCAATCCCCCCTAAAAAGCCCCAGAGGAAATAACATGAACTAACAGGCTTTTTCTACTTATAAACAGAAAAAAGCATGATTCCTAGTAATAAAACAAGCAGATGTTTATCTGCTACGTCAGAAATGTTGAGTTGGCTTTTTGAAATTCCAAATGTGAAGTTTCCTTTGCTTGTGTCAAAATTGTTTCGTCTTCACTCACAACCTACACCACCACCTCCTCTTTCTCATTATCTTCACCTCACTCCTTCCCTCATTCCTTGCCTTGCCTGTCTATATGCAAAAGGACTGCTCAGGCTCAGCCAGCATAACAGCAAAAACCCACCGACACAAGGGCTCATGGAGCTTTTCATTGTCCAAGATGCTTCTGCAAACTGTTTAAGTTCATGGTAGAAACCCACTGCAGCTGCATGGATCTCACTTGTCTAGTGCATCTGGCAAAGGCTTTGGAAAGAATCAGGGTCTCTTTGCTTTCTCCATCCTCTGCCTCACTTTGTCTGCCTGTAAAATGGTAGAAATCAGGTAGACCTTTCTTGTAAAGGTATTTGAGCTCTGGGGTGGAAGACGTATATTGACCTCTGAGGTTCAAGTATTTTGCAATAGATCTAAAGGCATTAGCAAGTCCTTTTGCTCAGTGCTGGCTTCAAACATTTCTCTTCCCAAAGCATTCACAGAAGCAGCAAACAAGTGCAGAGCAAGGGTTGGTGGCTTCCCTTTCAGAGCAGTCAACCGCTCCCCTCCCACCCTCTTCTCTTGAGCTTTGGCCTAAGAAACTCCAGGCAAAGTCATTATTGCCTCATCTAAAATTACCCTTCACTGTCAAGGGATGCTGACAGATGGTGAGGCCATATGTTCACACAGCTGCCACCCGGGTGAGTGTGCTGCTTCCCTCATGGAGCTGCTGGGAAAGTGGGACACAGCAGGTGCCATGGCACTGGTCAGGCAGGATGGCTGTGGCAGAGACCAGACCTGAAACCTGATTTCCTTTCAGGCTGAGTTTTACCCACAGGCCAATCTCCTCCAGAAAACAGGCAAAGCAAAACAAAACAAACCAGAGTGTCGAGACACGTCCTGAAACTGCCTTTTAGTACGTTTGACAGAGGCCACAGAGCAATAGGACATTTCTGCATCTGAGTGGGTGCCTCTAACTTTCAATTGTTTTCTGTGTTTCTATTCATTTAGAGCACTGTTTGCGGCTGCACTTTGCAGTTTCCCATCCTGCATGTTCTGAGAAACAGCCTCTGTTGAACATTTTCCCTGTTAAACCATGGCAGTGGCAGAGTAAGGAAATGATTTGGGCTCTAGAAAATAATTTTACTATAGGAAATCTGAGCAATTTTGCTTATTTATTAACTTTATTATTATTATTTTATTTTTATTATTATATTATATATATTATATATTATATTATTTTATTTATTTATATATTATTTTATTATATATTATTTTATATATTAATTTATTCATTCAAACTGAGGAAAGAAGAAAATTTGAACCTGCATCCATATGGATTTAAGGAAAGAAAAGTTCTGACAAGTGGAAATGAGTTAATGACAGACGAGGTGAAAGAAGAAAACCCAAGGCTTTGCACTTGTCTATCTTTCTGTCTGATTCTCTGCCAGTCCAATAGGAAAGAGAAGCGAATCCGTGAGACTGAAGTTAGTTAAACACTACCATGACACCTTGAAGGAAATGGCAGGTCCATCATGACTTGAAGTCTTTGTAATGAAAGCTACCTGTCTTTTAAAATTAAATCTTCCAGTCTATTTGAATTTCTTGGTTCAGTAGTGCTCAGTAAGGTAATTTCTAAGGAATTCAGCAAGAGAATCAGTACTGATGTATCCTGGGTGACAGAATTGGCTCAGTAGGTGAGACACAGCCTTCGGTAATATATCCAGCATAAATATACATATTTGGTTATATATCACTAAAAATGCATTAAGATTCAAGACAAAATATCCACAGTATAATATGTCTGTACTGCTACCCATTCTTCATCTCACTCCTATTTCAATTTATCTACTATTTGACTGGCATGAATTCAAGGCTGAAGCTATCTTTTATGTGCACAGCCCTTACACAGCCTGAGCTACCAAGTGCTTGATGAGCTCCCTGTCCTGACTTAGAAATGATCCAAACTTTATTCTCAAGGGAATAAGCCACCTTTAATCAATGACAACAAGACTAGAGTGTCATTATTTTCCCAATCTCTTTAAACCCTGAGAAATAAAAGATGTGGACTTGTGTATGCCGTGCCTGCACCACGATTTCCCCCCATGACAAAGAAAATCCTTGGGTTTCATCTCCTGGGTATATATTCAAGGCTGAAACTGTACTAACACAATCAATACAAAGGCCAAAACCAAGCCCAAAGCTCAAGGGCAATAAACCAATCTATTTTCATTTAAAACAAACTGGGGATTCACACAGGGCAGAGAACTGTCTCAGTGCAACCAAGTATCTGATAGCCAAGACTGGTGTTGTCAACCATTATATTCCCAGTAGATAAAAGTGCACAGATAGCAATTCACAGTGCTTAAACTTCATGCTTATCTTTTTTTCAGACTCCATGAAACTTTCATAATGAAACCCCAAAAAACAAGGTGAAATGTATGGTTTGGTCTGGAAACCATGAGCAATTCTGTGGTTTTGCTTAGGTTTGGACTGAAACTAGCCCAAAGTAGGTAGTTTCTTCTAGCTGAATTTTACCTTAAGATTGTGAATTTATTCATACCTGAAACTGAGAGTGAAATGAATCCATATAGCTTAAAAGAAGGAAAAAGGGTGAAACTGCAAGTCAGGTTTGCTGAGTTTAGCATCACTTTGAGTTGCTTTGCATGGTGTTGCCTGCTGACTTGTTAAACTATAGACCCCATGACTCTTTGGCTACTTGTGAATTGTCAAGTTCTTGTACAGGTACCCATCTTTGAAGGCATGGCTAATGCTTGCCTTGTGGCATTCTTCCTGCTTTGCCCAAATCAGCTAGAAATCCACATGTAGACTGGCAGGCCTCTGGCATAGAAAAATCTAAAGAAAAAGTATGGAGAAGTAGAATTGCTAGAAAACCCCTTGCTATTTGCTACAGTGGTTCATGTTGATGGTTTCTTTTAATTGCCATTTGGGCATCTCAGTGTCCAACTCTTCTGTGTAGGGTGGAAAACCTGCTTTTCCATCAGGAAAACCTGCTGTGTGTTGTATGCCTATGAAAGTACTAAGACGTTTGCGCAAAGACATCCAAGAAAGACATAAAGGAAATTGCGGGGGTGGAATTCAAGAACAGACAAGATAAAATTTATCAGTCTGCATAAATTGAGACTGACATTGCTCAGATTCCTGGGTTACATTAATTCAAGAGAAGCTGAAATAGAAATTATATGAATATCAATGGGAACGCTGTGATTGGAATTCAAGATAGAAACACCTAATTTAATTCCACGGAGAGCAAACAAAACAGGATCCATGGTGGACAAGTCTTTCTTGTGGATAAGAAATCCAGCTTTAATGAAAGCTTTGTGCGTTTTTAGGGTAACTGCTCTAGTGAAAATGCTGGCAGGTACAGTATTATTCCAGACAGTTTCGCTCATAAGGACAAAGAAGAACTGTCACTCAAGCCTGATTATATTGATTTTGCTTTCTCATTCTCCTGTCACTTCTACATCTTATCTGGCTTATGTAAATGTATAGCCAGTTTTTCCAGAGGTGATCATGCCCTGGCAGTCACAACTGTTGTGATGCAGTGATGCCTCGATTTCCTTATCCCACTGTTACCACTACTCCTGGATAGCTCTCAATCCCTGGGTCCCTTGGAACTAGATAATCTTAAGGTCCTTGCCAACCCTAACTATTCTATGATTCTATGATCTCTGCTTGATGATGGCCTTGTATATTTTCACTCACAGACACGGTGCATTATGCTTATTTGGTGGCTGCTACCCTCGAAAGGGTGATATAAAAGGTGGGTGTGATTCTTCACGTGAACCACAGTGATCAACCTCCCAGCCCTCTGCCTGCTAATGAGGGTCATAAATCACAAGCACGCCCAGTCACTTCCCTGCCTTCAGCTATCTGAAAATATCTAGACCAAGCAACTTGTTTGTTTCTATAACATAGGCTGAGGACACAAACATTGCCAAACTCATTCACCCCACTTGACTCAACTGTTTTAAGCTAGACTGAATCACTTGCCAAGGAAGCATGGTCTAGCTAACAGCGATGCCTGCTTTAGAATTGGTCTGGGGAGCTGAGAGAGATTTCATCCAACACATTTATGAAGATCTTGCCCCTTTTCAGTGAGTAAAGCCTGTGAGAAGCCAAGCAGCTCTGAAAATTCACTGCAGAAAAATGCCCATCCTGAGCTGTACGTCCACACAACTGTAGATCAAGTGTAACCATAAATTGCATAAGGCTGGGATCTAAACAGCTCCGTTTGGAGATGCTGATTGCAGCCAAATGCTACCCAGCTCCAAGCAGGGATCTTGCAGTACTTCTATGGTGATTTTTGTCTTTAACTATGGTTGTGAGAGACTAGAAAGAAGCTACTGCTTGAAGGTGTCCCAACCCCAAATGTGCAACACACTTCTTATGCACAGGGAACACAAATAATGTTGAAGCTTTTGACATAAATCAGACCAACTAGTCTTTAGTTCAGGATTTCACTTCTTATTATGGCCAGTTATTAAAAGTTTCATATTCACACACAGGAAAACCCTTATTATTACAGCCTAACATTTCCAGAGCAATGCCATAACTAGACCACTATATCTATGTCCCCAAAGACAACTAAGCTTCCCTTTCCATTTAAGAGGCACTGTCATCCTTTATAACACTATTGCTCATCTGTATCCCCACATGCCTCACACTCTCCCTTAGATGGGGTGGGAGGGCCACACACAGATGCAGAATGCTGCTTGAGTCTGATCCTGTACCACAGCTCAGACCCCACCTGATGTTTCTTTGCCTGGCTCATCACCATTATAATTTTCCAGGTTTTCTGGGTCAAACCATAGGCCCTTTTCCTGCATACCAAGTCAGATCATATGATCTGAAGGCCCCATTCAGACTTACAACATGCAAATCTCCTACACATATTAAGGGTAAGAACCTTTTCTATGATGCCTTGCTCACCCTGCTGCATTTTTCTGACAACCCTGGCTATACCTGGATAGAGCTGGATTCGGTGTGTCTTCCCCTTCACACAACACATGGTCCTGGTGTGCTCTCTGCAATGTTCATCCAAAGTCCAGCACAACGAAATTGAACCATTCCCTTCCTTTCACTGGGTTTTGGTGGTTATGATTATTTTTTCCTGCTACCCAAATCCATTTATTAGAACTTGCTTCTGCTAACCCAAAACCACCTCATGGATTTGCCAAGATATTCAGGGGTGTCCAGAGACTTCAAGAACCATATTCAGATGAGCAAATGCCCTTTTTCTCTCTCTTAATGATTTGAAATTGATACAATCCTTTTTCTTTTGATTGTAGACCCCACAGTAGGCACCAGAGTCTGATTATGCTTCTGGGTGGCTCAATTTTTTATTATGCTGCTTGAATCTCACAGAAATAGCCTGGTTTTCAAGAAATTATGAGATTATTATGAAAATAGAATAATTGGAATTTCAGGTATCTGAAATCTCTGGATGTGCCTAAAAAATCACATGAATAACGGCTTTATTATTATTATTATTAAAGTTATTGAATTATCCCATTTCTTCCAGCTTTGTGATTCATGCATCATCTTCTTCATCTTACTCCCAAGTCATTAATCAGAATACAAAGGGCTTTAATACCCCGAAAAGAGCTTTTCTATTTGGATTGACTCTTACCAGCAAAGCTCCCTGCTTTGAGAAGGATGCTGCATGGGAAGAACTGTTACTGTTTGGGCAGACAGCAACTCCTACTGAGCAAAAGCACTCTCTGACTCATCTGTGGAAGTTATTGCACTTTCATAGCTGTTTTATTTGTACTGCTTTAATATTGCATTTTATTATCTATCCTAATATCTCTGGCTTCTACCTGCTCTTCAAAAGAGATGGATGGTTCATACCACCTACAGTAACAAAAGGTGGTTTTCCCCCTATAGTCAATTTTCAGCTAATTTAATATACCTGGTTTTCTATTGACTTACAAGGCTGACTGATATAATTCTTTTGAACAAGGAAGACGGTTGCACAGCATGAATAAATGCTATTAGCTTCCCAAGGAGATAATACAGTGCAGCAGCAGCAGTAAGCTTTCCTTTTTTCTTATTTTCCTCCCATCTAGTATCTATTTTTATTCAATAATTTCATTTGAGAAACAAAATGAGAAAAGAACATTGCTATTTGTGGAACCTTTCCAATACATTGCAGAAGCAGAAGGCTTGGATGGTGGATACACAGCATCTCTCTCAAAAGACTGTTTTGTGGTGACAGACATCATCACAACAGTGTTAGGAGTCTGATATTGGAATGTCATTTACTTCCTTCTGTGATCAATCTTGCATTAGCACCACATTAGAATGCATTCTAATAAATGCAACTTAAAACAAACAACGTTGTCAGCTCTGGTCCAGGCACCCACATCCCTTGGCTTGGGCTGAGATGTGGAGTACCAAAATCATGCTGAAGTGCAATAGGAGAGTGATTCATTTGAGGGAACTTAAAGGCTCCGACAACAAGGTGATTCACGCTTAGAGTGCTAATGGTGTTTTGCAGTAACTTTGTTTTACTGATTTTGCATTTCCATATCAACTTCCATATCAAATGATTTACAAGCATCTGCATGAGCTCACGTGTTTATATGTGAGCCATCAGATGCGACTCAGCTGAAGTTACATAAGCTTCTATTTAATGGGGTCTCTCTTTGAAGATAAGCTCAAGGCATCTTTCTAGATAAGACCATTAAGCAGGAGGGGACTACAAATCACTTGTCGTAATAAAATATAATGGTGCATCTTCTTTGAGCTCTCTTAGGTCTTGAAGAGCCAAGGATGAGATTCTGGTAGTAAACCAATGGATGTAAATATGAATGATGGCTTTGATGAGAAGTGGACCCAGTTCCCAACAAGGATAAAACCAGAAACTTCCAAAACTTCATTTCTGCACTTCACACCCCAGTGTCATCTGGTACCTACACATCTCTGAAGAATTGGCCATTAATGTCTTTCAGAAAGGTTTTCAGTTCTCACACACTTCAGTCAAGGATGAATTTCCATTGACTGTGTGGATGGGCTTTCAGTTCTCATCAGATTTATTCAGAGCAGCCCTGTGGAGAAGAACTTGGAGGTGTTCAATGAGAAACTGAACATGAGCCAGCAGTATGTGCTTGCAGCACAGAAACCAACTGTATCCTGGGCTGTATCAAAAGGAGCATGAGCAGGAGGCTGAAGGAGATGATCCTGCCCCTCTACTCTGCTCTTGTGAGACCTCACTTGCAGCGCTGTGTGCAGTTCTGGGGGCAACAACATAAGAAGGACGTGGAGCTGTTGGAGCAAGTCCAGAGGAGGCCATGAGGACGATCAGGGGCTGGAGCAGCTCCTGTATGGAGACAAGCTGAGAACATTGGGGCTGTTCAGCCTGGAGAAGCTGCGAGGAGACTTCATAGCAACCTTACAACATCTGAAGGGGGCCTACAAGGATGCTGGAGAGGGGCTCTTCATCAGGGACTGTAGTGATAGGACAAGGGGTGATGGGTTCAAACT
>JANHGB010015669.1:0-18238 GCA_026283785.1 Coracopsis vasa | reverse complement strand
CGGGTTAAAACTTAAACAGGGGAAGTTTAGATTGGATATAAGGAAGAAGTTCTTTACTGTTAGGGTGGTGAGGCACTAGAATGGGCAGCCCAAGGAAGTTGTGAATGCTCCATCCCTGGCAGTGTTCAAGGCCAGGTTGGACAGTCTCATACTAAGCAGGAATGATCCTTTTGCTCTGCTCAGAATTTCTTTTCAGGTATTGCCATGAATGAAGGAATCAAAGGTTATCTAAGTAAAATGTGCAGGACTTACTAAGTTCTATCAAGAGGAAAAATGTAAGCAATACTATACAAACTAATACGAGCACCTAAGAAATTCTGGGGGCAAGTGGCTGCAATGGAAACTGATGCTAGTCCTTTTCTTCTTTAGCTGCATATTTAGTAATAGAAACTAATGTGTCACATGAGAAGAAGCGTCAGGCACATTTACCTTCACTGCAAACCATGTCGATGCTTATCGAAGGTTGAGGGGCTGTGCCAGTACCTCATCCTCATTCCTCTCTGAGTAAATATGGGTGCATTGAATGGTGCTCTGTATTCTTACTGTGAGGAGTTAGAATCCCTCTTTTCAAGAAATATTCCAACACAGAAAAGGATGTTCTACCAGCATGTCCCCATAATGTAGCGTCATATTGACAACACTCAGTGGGAAAGTATTTTTACCTGCTGCGTGGAAAGCTCAGGTTCTGTTCCTGGTTCACACATCATTTCAGAGGAAGGTTTGATTATGGCAGACCCTTTTTTCCGTGCTCAAGTAATTGCTTGCACTGTATTTGGCATCAGGAGACATTTTCCTGAATGTGTAAGTATATAAAGAACTTAACACAATTTTACCATTTCCTGGCTTTCAGCAGTTCAGCTAACAATAAGCTACTTTTTGACAGTTAGAAATGCCTCTACTTCTGCCACCTAGAAATAGCTCTGCTATGGGGTGTTGGAAGCCAAGGTAGTACGCAAGGAGAAGTACAATTCTGTACATGACCTGTTTCTTGTATTCTTTCCCTAAGCATCTGATGTCAGTCTCTTTGGACACAGCATACTGGAATTGCTGTCTTACCCAATGCAGCTTGTTTTTACGTTACTCGCTTTGTGCTGACTGTGTACTGTGGCGACTTTCAAGCCTCTCCAGTGTTTCTAGCTTTATGTCCTCAAAATGTTCTGTGGCATTTTTCTGTTCTTTTAAACTCCCATTCTGCCCTATAGTTCTAAGAAAAAAGCAGTCTTTTATTGCTGACTTGAAATCCTTACTCCGATTTTATACTATTGGACCTGTTGCAAGAATAATGACCATTTAAAAATGGTTACTTAAAAGGAAAAGTGTGAATGACACAAAAGTGTGTCATTACATGGCACAAATCCATGAAAACTTAACTTCGGTTCTCAGTGTATCATAATTACCTGTAAATACATAAGAGTATACATATTTTACTGTCTTTTTCAAACAAAAAATAAAATTACCATTTAAATTATATGCATGCAGAATGCTTGCAGTAATTCCCACTGTTTAATTATGTCAATAATATTAAGCAGGATTTAGAGATTAAATCAAAAGTAAATGTTCTTCCTGAGTAGTTTGACAATAAACTGCATGCACTTTCTGTTGTATCTAGTTTCTACATACTGAATAATAATAATAATTAAATGATAGCATTAATACTCTGGACTTTTATACAGAAAATTGACATTCAATGAAATCAAGGTGTTTCAGTCTTTGATATATTCTAAATCCTCCACAGCTGAGGTAGAAGGCAAACTCAGACTGTATTCTTAAGAAAAAGAAATAAAAACATGACTAGCAAATCATGTACTTCAATGGAAGTGTTTAATATAATCACCCTAGTTCTTAGGTCCAAATTTGAACACTAGGTCAAGTATGCTGATTCTTTTCAGTTTCTGAATACTCACAGCTCCAGAGGAAATCAAGAATCAGCTATATGAAATAAGAAACTTTGAAAACTAGATCACCAAGCATAGAGATAATATCCGCAGTTAGTGGATATCATCTTTGGCACAGCTATCTTTGGCTTGGGTCAAATAATTACTTTTTTTTTTTTTTTTTTTTCCAAACAGTTGAATTCAAATGGATGAAATCACACTTGTTTACTTGTTTATGGGCTCACTACTTTAATTAATAGAGCTTTCTCTTCAGTTTTAAATCATTAATGAGGTTACTATTTTTAATGCTAAAAAATAAATACAGTTTTACTTGTGAAATATATGAATGTTTAACTAAGAACAATTAATTATAAAATAAAGACTGGCCAGACAGTTTCAGTTAACAGCTTTTCAGTGGAAAATTCAATTTTCTTAATATTGCATGTTTTACAGAACATATTGTCTTTGATATACATATTAGTGAGCAGTTCTGATGTCTTTAACAAATAGATTCAGGTTTCTGCTTTCTGTTTGCTATAGCAAAATATTCTGACTCTGATTTGGTTTTAATTTGGGTTTTAAATATTAATGTAATTTTATTTACAAATAGTATATTTGTAGGGTACAAACTGTATTTTTTTATGTTTTCAGAAGAAAGCTATTGAGATTTTGCATGCTTACAAAATGTCAGGGAATGCTGACCTTTGATCTAGTTGCTTCTCATCTAAATACCTCTGATCTACAAGGACCACAAAACATCAGTATCCAAAAATTTCTCATGGAGTGAAAAATTGCCCCCAGCCTAAGGGGAAAGGGACACATCAGGAATATTGAGAGGCAAAAGGGGCCGGGAGGAGGCTGTAGGTTGAATAATTCCTCTACTTCCACTTGTGTAAATGTTAAGACCCCCTCTACTTCTTCCTTGGATTTTCCTGGGTTGAAACTGAAGCTGAGAGCTTCTTAAAGGAGGTTGTAAATTTATAGCCAAGGGTGAAGCCAGTGGATACTAAAACATTAGAAAGTTGTGATAAGTTCCCTTTCATCTGACTGAAGCACAAATCCACTGCTGTTCAGTTTTAAAGCAAGGATACTCTGATGAAATAAAAAATACAGTAATTACAGAGAGACTTTAACTGTTATAAAAAATATTCTTACTAGCATGGTTGTCTAAAGTACGCAAGAATTAAATCTCCTCTTCCCATTCTGTAGGTTTCTAGAACGCAACAATAAGTTTTTTTTCTTTTGCTATGTCATTAATCAGAAAATCCCTTGTCTAAGATAGACAGTGGAATATTTGCAGTTTTGAACTTGCATTTAGACCTCGTCTTTCTGGTAGAAAGCATGTATAGTCATGTAGTTTGATCACAACAGCCATTAGCTGCCCTCAGATAACAACCTGTCTAATGCCAGTGGTTTCATTCTGCTTTAAGCATAACTGTTAACAAATACAAGCCTTTAGAACACATGTTGTTTTAAACAAACAGCTGTTAAGAACTTGTCTTCAGTTGCTTAAGAAGATTTTAAAAGTATTGATCTTGTTTTCTTGAAGTCAGGCTTTTTTGTCTGGAATGATATGTATTAAGAAAATCTACATCTTTCTTTATCTGATATGTCACCATTATGGCATCCAGTTAAATTTTAAATTTCTGTCTAACACACAATTTACCCACTGACCAAATAAACCCTTGTCTGATATAAGGTCTTTAGGCAGGGATTACTTTCATTTCACTGAAAACACTGGTTTCTAAAATTAGCTTTCCTTCTCAATTAGTTATGCTGAATAAGAAGACACTAGCTACATATTTATTTATTTATTTATTTGCAAATAAAGCAAACATCCAAATCTTCATTTTATTTTAAATCCTTTGTGATTAACACCCTTTACCATATTGTATTGAATGTGAAATTTCCTCACACTCATCAGTGGCATAATCACATGTGGAAGTCATGTCAAGAAATACACGTATCAGTAAGGAAAGAAACCTGCTCCTCAAAAGTACAAAGTTTTGGTTGTTTCCCTGAAGGCAGCTTGAAGCTTGTAAGGTTTCTATATAACATTTTTCAATAGGAAAGAAAAGTTTTTATTTTTCAAGAGTTTTGAGATCTCCACGTGAAAAATTATGTGTGCAAAGTAGAATGGTATTCTTTGTTAAGAATAACATCTTTATTTCACATATTAAATATTGGGATAAGTACAGAAATATAGCTAGGACATTTTCTGTGGAAAAGCAAATCATGTTAGAAAGCATTTCAGGCTTATGGAAGTTCAAGGCAATGAAATCATGTATATTGACACTGGTCTAAGAAAAGAGTGAATCAAACTGTATTAAGAACTGAATAATTAAAATATAACATATATTAATTTTCTTATTCCTTTCTTTTTGCTGCATTCTGGTAACTCTGTCATGCATTGTACTTCAGCTTTGCATTTTATTTTGTTTTTCCTTCTAGCATTTAAGTTCTTGACTCACAGTTTATTTCACTTTTCTAGCCTCTTGGCCCATAACGTATCTCTTGGTTGTCTGCCTTCTTTGCAGCCATAGAGTGCTTTTTTAAGCAGATTGTAGCATCTCACCAAGCAAATATCCTATTCCTGGGGAATGGATATGTCTTATGTGTTTATTGACATGGCCTGATTAGTCACAATAAATTCACCCTGCTCACTGCTGCATCTGTGGCTTTTTCGTTGATAGTCTTTTTCTGTGCTTGTTTTGTTTCTGGCATATTCCTGTCAACTGTATTCAGGTAAAAAATTTTATGTCATCAGTCTTCATGTGGCAGCCCTGGAAGTCTTCATGACTAAGGAAACATCCATCATCAGTTTGGCTTTTCATTAACTGTATCCAGCAGACTGGGTTGTTAATCTTCTGTCCATGTACTTACTCTTATGTTGTATATACTTATATATTTTAACTTGGCTCTGTCCATTGTCTCTCAAGGTAGAGCAGAAAAATGATTGGAGGTCATTTCATTCTGTCTGATGCCAGTCATAATTTTGAGTTTATATATGTAGTCTTTTAGCTAATAACAAGCTGTTGCAACAAAATCTCAGTATTACATTTTATAGCATATACAGAGATTGCTATTCCCACATGAACCTCATAGAGCCAAAGAAACTTCAAGTGTCACCCTCAGTTACACACAGCGTGAGGTTTGAGTTTTCCATTAAAGTTGAGGGAAGCTGGTTTCCTTGGGGATAATTCTCCCTTTGGAAATCTCTCAAAAAAGAAAGCTTTGCTTTATCTTGTGTCAGCAAACAAGAGATTCTGTTAATTTGAAGTCATCTGTGAAACAGGAAGTGCAATTGGAAGAGGTCTATCATTCAGAAGTTTCACAGTTACATTGCCAGATGTTGTCTTCATCTAACCTGGTGTCTATCTCGTCTCTGACATCCACTTAAATGGATTTTGCCAGTAGTGTAGCAAAAAGTAAAATCCTTAAGAGTTTCTAACAGCAAGATGTAGACTCATCTTTTTTGCTTTTCTTAAAGAAACATTGAAATTTTCCCTTTGCACATGAATTTTTTCAAATAAAAATTATTTTTTCCAAACAGAAATTAATTCTGATTGGAAAGATCAATCATCTCTATATACATATTTACTGAAAGAAGCATCTCCCCCCAAAAAAAAGAAAAGTAAGAAAAAACGGTTGTTTTTGTGAAGAAATACTAAAGTATAAAGTATATGTCCTTTAACAGGTGGTGCACATTAGGTAATCTTGAAAAGTGAATATATTCTGCTTGAGTACTGCTAATGTATTAAGATGCTTGCAGCAATTACAAACACAGACCTGTGTTTTGCAAAAACGTCAAGGGCTTGTGTAAGTTTGTTTTGCCGTGTGTTGCTGCCTTTCGTTAATATATATGTAATAAAAAAGAATTGCGGTTAGGAATTCTATCTGTACAGAAGTGGCACAGCATCATTTTATTTGTATCTCTTTATGTTATTCCCTTTTGAAAAATATTCTTTCAATAAAATGGGAGATAGTCTTAACTGCTACACTTCTTCTTCAGTCTCTTCAAGAAGAGAAAGAGCTGTCCTTGGATAGTGTCATTTATTCGAAAGAGAACAAAGTATAAATTAAAAATACTATACGAAGTAATTCAAACCTTCAAAGAAAAAGCATACATCTTGCACTTGCAAGAGGGACCCATCATTTTATAATTCTGCCCATCATGTCATCATTTCCTATAATATCCCATAATGACCAGCTGGCACACTGAAATAATAAAATGTTGACTCTGCTGAATATTTAAAGAGAGTTATTCTTATTATGGGTTATGAAAGCTATTATTAGTTCATATTGAATCTTTTCCCTGTCAATTGAAGATGCAAATCATTGTTATTCTCTTACATCCTGCTTTAGGATGAAGAAATTGAAAGGAATATAGCACAGCTTTGTTGTTAGACTAGAAAGCTTCTGAGACAGTTAGAGACAAAGAAAAATTAATTTAATCGGATCTTGAATTTTTCTAAGAAGACACCTTTGATTGGTCCATTTCATGATATGAAATACAAATCTTATCTACACAAAACATGATTATTTTCTAACAAGAACTCAGATAAAACAGAAGATTGGGTGCTGATGTTTTCCTCCTATAAGAAATTGTGTGTTGTTTTTTTTTAATGTAGCTACTACTAAGTGTTAATAACTACTTCTAGGAATCAACGCTGTAAAGTGATGTTTAGAATAAAATAGTACTGTTCATTTTTCAAAATGCACTGTATGATAACTTATTCTATTAAGACTGGAAGTTACCCAAAGCATGGTTGTTTTACTTTTAAAGTCAAAGAGCATATCTTTCTCTTTCCTGTCTTTCCACACTATGGTGATCAAATAAAATAGCACAGGTATTTCAAAGCTCTTAACTTTTAAATCCTGGGTTCATGCATGCAGTTATTCATGTGAAGTGATGAATTTATCCATATTCATGAACTTTAGAAAATGCATTAGGCTTCGTTGGCATGGAATGCATAAATAAATATTCACTACCAAAAATGTAAACTGCTTGAGATTTCTAGGGAGTTGGGGTTTAACACCAGCTGGTGACAAAGCACCATGCAGTCGCCCTTTTACTTCCCTTTTTCCCCCTCAGTGGGATGAGGAGGAGAAGTGGGAAAAAGATAAAACCCTATGGGTTTTGATCAGAACAGTTTAATAATTTAAATAAATAAAATGCTACTACTACTATCAGGAAGCAGAAACAGGAATGAAACAAACAAAAAAAGAACCAAGTGATGTGCGATACAATTGTACACCACCTGTTGACCAATGCCCAACCTGTCCCTGAGCAGCGATCAGTGGCCTCTCCCAGCCAACTCTCTCCAGCTTATATACTGGCTATGATGTGCTGTGGTATGGAATACCCCTGTGGCTAGTTTGGGTCAGGTGTCCTGTCTCTGCTCCCTCCAGACTTCTTGTGCCCCTTCTCACTGGCAGAGCATGAGACGCAAAAGTTCTTGATCAGGGTAAGTGCTACTTAGCAGCAACTAAAATGTTGGTGTGTTATCAGCATTGTTCTCAGACTAAAGACAAAACACAGTACTGCACCAGCTACAGTGCTCTACCCCAGCTGAAACCAGGACATAAGAAAAACAGCTGTGGTTTTTGTTTGTTTGTTGGTGGTTTTTTAATCTAAACTGTCTGCCAGTCCTATGAATGTGGCCTCACTAATAATTTTGGACATCACATCTACAACAGTGTTACAGTTTTATAGAAGATACAACAAAATACAAGCAAACTTTCAAATCATGTCTCAGTCACAGAAGAATTGGATATGCTTCATTTGTTCATACTTTCGTATTTTCTGAACAGCTCAGGATCCCCTGGAATTCACAAGGCTACTTGTAAATTCCTCAAATTATCGTTTTTGGTCAAGTTAGAAAATTAAGTTGAACTCCCCTAATAATTGTTCTTCTCACCCATTTAAAGTTAAAATAAGACTGGTGTCAGACACAGTAACTCTTTTTTTCTGTGCTTTGGACCCTTCCACTCTCTGACAAGTAATTGTTTTGTTCCTGTGCAGAAAGAATAACAATAAAGAGAGGAAAGAGAAAGCACAAGGTGGAAGCAGAGGGATGCAGTGTGGAATTAGCAGTGAAGCCAGGATGAAAAGACAAGAAGCAGGGGACAATCTGTGGGAGGAGATGGTGAGAAACTAGATCAATGGAGAATTTTAGGGATTGAAACAGCCATGCAGAGCCAAGAAAAGATCCTGGATAGGTCTGTTGGACTGGATGAGTATGAACATGACTGGAATTAGAAAAAGCGGGTTGGAAAAAAGAACAATTGACACTAGCTTGGTGGATGGGACCAGGTTTGACAGGGCAGAGAGCAAGGCAGAGAGCTTGTGCCGGGAGACTGTGCACTGTCAGAGCTTACTTGGAAGCCAAGGACCATAAATCTTGACAAACAGCCTTATGCTGAGCAATCTTGATGTTGTGGAGGTTTCCATCAACAGCAGAGCTCTGTGAGCCCTATTTATTACGGACTTATAGCCCCTATCTGCTACGTTCCTTTTCAACCATCCCTGTTTTTGACTGGTACAGGTCCTAAACTCTAGCACAACACCACCTGCTTCTTTCCAAGTTTTCTTCCTGTTTGGCTGGACAATGGCAATTGTTTTATGGCTGATTTAGAACTGCCTATGTGTAAACAGTCAGTCAGCTAACACCTCTTGAAAAGGCTAATTTAAGTTGGGTTGTTTTTTTTTTTAAACATAACTGTGGTGACACTTGTGTTCGGGAGAACTGCAGATACCAAAACTCACAAAGATTTTCAACCCTTTTAAATTTGGTTGAAACTGGTTAATACTTTCACAGGGCCTGGAATGGGGACTGAGCAGTTTCCTGTAGCCATTAAAAAGGCTTTGTTTCTAGAAGAAACTATACTAAGAAGGAGGAAATAATATATTATCCTGAAATTAACCTATATTATAATGTATATCATATTATTATTGAATGTTGCCGTAATGGTCTAAATTTTGTACTTTTATACTGTCTGTATACTTGATTTCTTACCCTAAGAAATAATATTTTTTTAACATTTGTAACATCAATTCTTTTAAATTTTTGCATTTGAAATTATTGAATGTAGTCATGCCCAGTCTTCTCTTCATGCTCTCCCTATGCCTTTCTCAAGAAAACAGCAAACTCTAGGACTGCACCATGCTAAACGCTATATGAACGTTTAAAAACTCTGTCTTGTTCCAGACATCTAATGGACTTTGTGAGTGAAGTTTTGCTCAGGATAACTTAAGTCATCTTTGGCAGATTTAAGAGGAAATCAGTGCTTCACCATTTTGGTTATGTTGACTTGTCTGTTTCTCTATTGTCTATAGGTACCCGCTTCCATGGACATTTCATTTTGAAGAAATGTCCAGTTTCTGTCCTCAGTGATTATACCTTTTGAGACAGTGGAGTATGAGCCCCATTATATGGTGAACTCATGTTTAGTTTCTTCAGTTCACAGCCACTCCAGGGAATTCCTTTGAATAACCAGTTCCTGCTTAAGCAGACTAAAACTCAGAAATCTGCAGCAAACTGCCACTGTTAAATGGCTGGTGGCCATAAGAATTAAAGTATGGTCTACTGAGAGCAGCAGGCATCACTTCCATTAGCCTGTTAGAAAAGTACTTCATAAATATATAGTGCTCTGTAGTTGATGGCATCTTCACAAAACTACCGGTGGTTTTAATGGAGATTGCTGTAAGATTTCATTAGCTCAATGATGGTGATCTGATTTTTTTCGTTGTAAATGTGTTTTCTTCTACTTTCTGTTTAATATGAAAATAAATTAATGTGCACACACCACGGTAATGCCTGAAATTAGCAGAACACCATGCTTTCTCTCTCTCCATTACTATATTAAACGTTTCCAACTTTCTAGCTCAAAGAACATATATGGTGTAATTTATAAAAGGAAGGACTCAAATTCTGAGATAATTTGGAAGTTCCAGCCTCTGTGCGCATGGCATGCAAGTTAAGATTATAAATGATCTTAGGAAGGATAAATGGTAACTAAAATGCCAATGTTTCTAAAAAGTAAATATGAATGTAAACTTAAGAGCATTAAAAATATCTAACTCTTACAAGGACACTGAAAAATACTGCAGCCTTCAACAGCTGACAATGATTTTGTGCTTACCTTTCTGAAAAAAGAGGTGAGTACGTCTTTCAGACAATTAATTCCAAGTCAGTGCCTTGAATGTACGATTGCTTGAAAAAGCTTTCAGTAGTGCTAAGAACTCAAAGAATGTAGTGTGTTATATTGTGTGTCCAAAACTCTACAGAAATTCCACATATAACTTTGCAACTTGAAGCTTATAGCTTATTCTTGTAATTTGAGTCTACACTACACTGTTCTCCTGCGCTGACAGACAGAAGATGGCACTGTTTATTCATTGTTCTAAAAATGAAAAGCTATTTTCCTGCTCTTTCAAGTGAAAAATAAATGTTGGTATACAGGAAAAACAGGAAAGAAAATGGAGGTGATTAAGTTTTTTTAGAAATATATGCTTTCTGCTGAGTCAGGACATATGCCTGTAAAAAGCTGCAGTGTTGACAAGGCTCAAACAGGAGCTTCCTTTTGTCATAATAACTGTACAGATTTCGAAGCCCCTGTGAAATGAAGACCTGAAATACAGTGTATTGAGCTCAAATATCAGAGGAGAAAAGGGCTAGCGTTAAAGTTGTGCATACACTGAAATAGTACTATAAGAACACAATTATACAAGAGATGCAGTTGATAATTGGCTCATGAATAGAGAGTATCATCTAAGACAGATTTTCTGGAGAAAAGGGTGGCTGTACATTCTGGGTACAGTCTTCTGGGGAAAAGTCTTCTGGGGAAGCCTTAGAACTCACTAAGAGGCTTCTGATCTTGTGATCACCTCCATACTTGCTTTTTTTACAGTCCTGTTTGTAATGGAACTAAATATGCCCAGTGAGGTTTTATGCAAAATCAGTCTTTATCTGCAAAAATCTGATGTTTGGAAGGAATGAAAAGAATTAATTGAAACAGGAATTATATTAATATTATACTGCAAAGCGATAGTCATGAATGTATTATTGCATTCTTTCAGTTAATGAAAATTACTTGTAATTTAGTCTGAAATTTTGAGTAAACAGTAGGCTCTTTATAGATAAGCTTACACTGTTTCATTTAAATTATCAGCTGTAATTACAGATAAACTATGTTAGAGCTACTCTCCAAAACTTCTAACTAATACAACCCTTGCTATGTCAGTTGTTAGCTTCAAATTAGCACCAGTACTTCCCTCACAGGTGATTTATGGTAAAGAAATTGTCCTTAGGAAAGTAGGAGTTTTAGCTCCTGTTTCCAAAGTTTGCTTGTGAATTTTGCTTGTGCTTATTTATTTTCTTTCTCGACATAAATTCTAAACTTTGGGGACTGGCTTTTCTGAATATTACTATGATTTTCTGCTCAGTAGTTTCACTTACCTTGTGTGACTAGAGCTGTTGTTAATTGAAAAAAACAAAGCAGGATTTGGACCAGTATGAAAATAAGCTTTAGGATGTCACAAAGCAGGATTTTTCTTCTGGAAATGCTATAATTGTTTGTTTTGTGGGTTTTTTTACTATTTTGTTGCTGGTGGTGGTGGTTTTTTTTTTCAAACAAGCACAGCAAGAACAGTTCTACAAAAGCAAGGCTATAAAAATGGTTGCCAAACTAAATGGGGTTCTATGCTATTTTGGTTAATTTTTATGGTATAAAGTACAATATCCTGGTTTGTTTTGGAGGTCTTTCAATTGTTCATTAGTAGAGCAGCGTGAACAGTTTGTGATAGTCTTTGAAAATGCTTGTAATCCCCTCCCTTTTTAGTCTGTGGTAAATCTGAAACACTTTAGTGAAAAGGTTACTGAAGTTGTGCAATATGGAGTTTTTTTCTAATTTTTAGATGCCACTAAAAAAATTGCTTCAGATTTTGTAGACCATATGTGATTTCAGAACTGAAAGTATGGGCTTTGATGTATTCTATGTCTCAACAATTCCAAAATAACATTCTAAACTATGTTGACTTGCCTTTTTACAGTTCTGCTTCATTTCTTCTCAGTAGAATTCTTTTTAGCCATACAAGTGGTGTTATTTATAAAAGGTGATATGCAGAAAAAACAATTTATGGGAAACCAAACAAGCAAAAACTTGCTTTGTAAATGCAAACTGAGAAAAATGTTCATATTAGGAGTACTACCCATAAATTTGTATGGCAGAAGAGAGTTTTAGCCTTGTAACAAAATGGTGTTTATACTTGAAAGTGTTTCTGTGTTTAATTATAGCCTTAGAACTTTATCCTGGGTTTCTAAATTTTGGAAGAAATTGTGTATCAAGCAGGTCAGCTTTGTTTTTATTGGTAATCTGTCAAAAAGATAGGTAGTTGAATTTTAGGTGAGAATACTACAGTATACATTTTTATATTATATAGACTTATATTTTGTATTTTGAAATCAATATTGCAAGAGCAGGGTTTTAAAGGAACATTTGGCATACAAATATAGCTTTAGTTTAAAATTATAGTCCAGCCACCATCCCAAAATGGTAATGCATTACCTGGCCTAACTTATGTCGTATTCTGCTGGAAAATATAAAGTATCTTCCATTTTCTTGTCTAATCATTAGAAAATTGAACTTTAAATGTCATGATCTATTTTATTGGAGCTGAATGCTTGGCACAGAACTGAAGTAAACTTTATTGTGTAGTTGTGAGATATGCTACTTGGGAAAAGAATAAATATGTGAATCAATGTACGTTATTGATTGCCTGTCTAATTTCAGAATATATTATAATATTGTCCCCATAACAAAAGGCTATTAGTCTAAGTGAAACTGTCTAAGTCAGTCCAGCTCGCTGGACAGCACCACCTTTGCTTTACAAAGAAATACTAGAGAAGTTCCTCCCTTTGCCTGAGTTTCATTAATTATGTTATGGTTAATACCCAGGGCTTTGATATAGAAACCTCTAGAAGTAAATGAATGACCTGTTTCCTCTTGAGTAAAAGGCCTCTTTACCTTAAAATGCTTATATAATTTCTGGATTCTTGCCACCTTTATCCTTGCAAGGCATGCTTGCCAGTGGGTTACATTTAGACTTGCATGCACAGCCTAAGACCTAGATTTAGCTTGATTTAGCCTTTCCTAGTTCCAAACTCTTGAGTTACAAAATAGGGTAATGGGAACGTTTCCTTTAGAGATACGTTCTTCTTTTCCCTTTTCTACGTAGAGGATGACTGGGTTAACCTGGACTCTCACAGTACCTTTACTATGGAAGAAGCTGCTCTCTGTAAGTTTTGAAGGTCCTGGTCCTTTCAGAGTAGTATGTTCCATACTGAAACATGACAAAACCAATTACAAACATGCCAACAGCACCTGCAGGGATTTAAGCATCTCTTATCAGCAGCTCTTAGCTCCTTTTACCTCTTAGTCCACCTGGGGCTTAAAAGAGCTATGGCACCTAGGATTTTTACTGTTTGAGCTGTGTGAAAATCTAGCATTGTGTGTCCAGGCCACTTTGAATTATATGCTCATATTTTTAAGAAGGAAAAAAATCTGCCCAAGTGAGATCCAAAGATACATTTTATTTAAAATGAACTAACTAAAACCATGGAAATGATTTTGATGGATGCAATGTAAACTTCAAAACCTTCCTGTATTATCATTTACTCTATATAATTGCAATGTCTCTTTTTATTGCACCCTTATACTCTGATGCACAGCAAAATTAATTTCCTGATGACAAAGAAAATCTTGGTTCTCAGCTTGCTTAAAGCTGTCATGCCTCTGAATACTGCAATGGTTTCTGCCAGAGGGACTGAGAGCAGCAGTGAATGGGCTACTTAACCTGAGAACTTGCACAACATAATGTTGACCTCCAGCTGTCCAAGCAATATATTTACTAAATAAATAAACTCAAAGAAATGCACTTTTATTCCATAGTCAGGTCAGTGTGCAATTCCAGGTGAAAAATTATACTCTTTAGGATTATTCCCTACACAAATAAATCTGAAGTCATGATGTGGTTACATGGAGTTCTCACACTCTCACACGTGGAGTTCTTTCAGTAATCACATCAAAGATAGCATCTAATGACTATTTATCTGCTCTCTTTCTGTTATGTAACGTCTTTTTGAAAAAAGCAAATCAAAAGCAGATGGTGTGTTAAAAAAAACATACCCAGGCCTGTATAATAGAACGCATAATGAAAACGCAACAATAATGCCAGTTCTAGAAAGAATGAAATAAGGGTGGAGGGGCCAATGGGGCTCAAAATTTACCTAATGTGACTCAAATTGCTCTATCTTGCAATGGCTATTTCAAATATACTCAAAACTACAGGCACAGCTATGTGATCCTGTCTTCCACCTCAGAGAAGCCAGATAATGTCAGTGAGTAAAGGGGCTTGAATAAGAAGCTGAGTTTCCACCTGACTGACTAACATGCTTTCTGCTTTAGTGACCCTGATTACTACTGCAAACTTATTTGAACTTCATTTCTAAACAAGTTATTAGCCAGACATATTAGATTTGAAAAAATACACTACCACCACCTCCCCCCACATTCTGTTACCTGTTCCCTGATATGTACAGTCTCACAGCATAATGCTTTAAAGGAAAATAAAAACCAAAATTCCTGCCAACACTGACTGTAAATTCACATTACATTAAAAGTAGAATAAAGGATTAGAGTACTAAAATAACTTACAAGCTGAACAAACCCTTATAGTCTGTAGGTTTAAAAAGAAATCTGTCTCTTTTTTTGTTTCCTTGTTTCAAAGATGAAAGCCTCTGTGATAGGATTAAGAAAGCCCTGCATTAAATACTAAAAAAAAAAGAAAAAGAGCTGGAGCTGGCTCTTTTGTATGGAAAAGTAAAACAGGGAGCCAAATAATTCAAGTAAAAGCAACAAGATACATGATTCTGAATTCTGCATGTGACAAACAATAAGCTTTTATACCTTGCATAGAATTCAGTAGAGTAACCAGAAACTAGACATTATAAAAGGGAGGGGTTGTATAGTACCATTACAAAGACTAGGCTTCTAATTGTAAAGCTTTTATAATAGAGTGCCATCCTTTTATAAGGCTGATCAATAACAAATGAACATATCCAACATTTTCCTGTAAAAAAGCAGATTAGCTTGCTGTCTTCTGGCCTCCTTGTATTGGTAAAAATATCTGAGAAATTATGCAAGGTCTATTATTTGTAACATCTACTGTAAAACTGGTAGCAAAGCTGAATTTATAAAGAATAATATCATGATGCCTAAAACTAGGGAGCAGAAATTATGTCATGTGATCAAGACACTACCTGGCTCCTGGGAATACACAATCTGGTGTGTTTTGTGTAGTTGTGTGAAACAAAATTTAGGGGCAGGAATTTTTCCTGGCTTCTATTCCAAGGCAGAACCATGACTTCTTGTCTTTGATCTTTTTATCTGACCTTGTCAGAATGAGTAGGGTCTTCTCAAGATTTGGGTTTTCTTTTTTCCTCGTGTAATTCTGCCAAGGATCTAGGACATCTTCATGCCATGAAGTGAAAGACAAAGCCTTCTAAAATTTGCTCTTCGAGAATTCATCTGCAGTAAAAGCTTGCTGTACTGTCTAGCCCATGGCCTCTTTGTGCGTTCTGTGCAAAGTGATTAAGACTGCAGTTTGAAGGAGCCAAAAGGAGACCAAATGATAATCATCAGCAAAATCCATGACCTGGACTTTCTGAAAGGAAGCAAGGCTTTGGCTGTATATTACACTAACCCATGAAAAAGGATAATCAAAGTGACAGCAGAAGAGAAACTTATCAGAGCAAAAAGATGACACTACTGATTTCAGTACAACCTCTTTTTAGGGAAACTTCTATTCTGCATACAGCCATGCTATAAATCATCATTAGTATCATAGAGATTTTTTCTTCATAGTAGGTAATGGACCAAATATCAGAAGTTTATTACCTTATTAGAAAATTATTATGACCTTTGATCACATAATATAGTGTTTGAAGCAAAAGTGACCATGAATATTCACTGGAAACCTGATTATTTTTTTATTATTATTATTGTCTTTACATGCACTAGATTTAAAAGTAAATCAGTAGCTACTTTTCAGTTGTCTGAGGTGATGAAAGAATGAAACCTAGCACAGATCAGTAGAACTAATGTAGTTCTGAATGTGGCTGAACGAATGGGGAAATTGATTTGCAATGTTGCCCTGAGTTGCTATTTTCATTGTTCTTACACTGATATCACTGCTGATTTCAAGTTGGTTTACATTGGTACTACTTAGATAGGTAACAGCTCCACAGAAAATGTTCCTGAGGTTCTGGTGGATGCCAAATTGCAGAAAGCCAATAGCATACTGACTTGCATTAGCAGGAGTGTAGGCAGCATGTCAAAGGAAGTGACTATTCCCTTCACTCAACAATTGTGAGGCTTCATCTGAAGCAATATGGGCCCTGCAGCACATAGGTGGTGACAACTGGGGAGGATTTATAAATTAGCAGGAAGGTTGGGATGTACTTGTCACAAGGAGAGGCTGAGGGAACTGGATTTGCTTAGCCTGCAAAGGTGGCAAAAGCTGTATTATTATTGTTTTGCCAAGTCTTGAATGGGGGCTACAATGGGGGTGGCAGCAGACATCTTAGAAGTGAACAGTAAAATACCAAACAGCAGCGGCCATAGATTGCAACAAGGGAGATACTGCTGGAAAACAAGGAAAAAAAATATTTGCAGCAAAAGCATCTGCACAACTGGTTGTGCAGGGTAGAGATGAATAATCTCTGTCCTTGGCAATACTCAGAACCTGTCTGAACCAGGAGCTAAGACTCCTGCTCATACTCGAAAACTTGCCGTGCTCTGAGCAGGAAGTTGATTTGGGAGGCATATGCTGTAGCTTACCCAGTTTAGGTTTTCTAGAATCCTGCACACACTAGTTGCTGACTGTAAGAAATGTTACTGTCTGGCATATATACAGCAAAGCTTTATACAACCTAGCTGTGGTGGGACTGCTAGGTAAATCTGGGTGTTGTGCGCAAAGCTTGCTGTTGGTATTTCTGGACAATTTCTGGTGCTGGTCAGAGGACATATTTTAGATATATATGACAACTACGGAACAGGCACATTTGCTGAATAGGGACTACTGTACCCCGTGTATTAATGGGGTCATCAGTTTGTGAGGAGTCATCTGAACAGGACTTGAGCATGCTTGTAGTTTCTTCACTATGTATTACATGTGATCACAGCTCTAGAATTTGGCCTTGATGTCGTGGTATAGGCAGCCTCGTATCTCAGCTCTTTTAATCTTAATACATACATACATTTGTCACTGCTGCTGTTTAATGATGATTCCTTCTAGCTGATGGATAAATATCAGTTGGCCAAATGAATATTGTTGGAGGAATAATCCATTTCAGAATAGACTAAGCAATTTTGAGATGTTGAATTGCCTCTAGACTCCATTAAGTACAGTGACTCTTTCACTTAAGGAGATACCAGAAAATGAATTAATTTACTAAGCTCTCTTTCTCCACTTTTTAGCACAGTGTGTTTATGTGATAGTAGGTAGAAGAATGAAGTTATACAAGAGTTTGTGTGGATTTCCTTAAAAATATGGGAATTAATAAAGCAAATTCGTATTCTCAGTGTGTGATTTTATCTCTCCATGTCTCTGTATAGAGAAGATGTTTATATGTGCTTTTATTTTGTAATATTCTTTATCTATGGCTTAAAAAGAGTTCTGTGTATGAGTTTAATCTTATAGAAATGACAGTAAAGATTACATTAAAAGTAGATCCTTGTATGCATTCAGTAGAGTAATTAGCCAATACTGCATCTGGAATTTCAAGGCAGCTATATCCAGACATATGTGGTTTCCTGATATTTTGTATTGCAGGGGAGGGAGAAATGTATGCAACCAAAATCAAATCCTGTAAACAGCAAGAGCAAAAATGGAATAAACTGTGGAAAGATAATTGAACGGTTCCAAGCACTTTAGGAGGTGAGAATCTTAAAAGCTGTAAAACAGACATTCCTCTCAAATGGTATCTCTCCTGCTGGTGTTAAATACCTTGGTGCAGAGCTGTATGGCTCTATTTGCACCACAGGGAATGCGTTACTTCATACACGCTGCTGTAGAATGCGTTAGTGTCCTGGATTCAGCAGTAGCAGTCATTTTTTCTATTTCTTAGTAGCTGGTGCAGTGCTATGTTTTTTAACTTTCGGCCTGGGAACAGCGCTGATAACACCGATGTTTTCAGTTGCTGCTCAGTGATGTTTACTCTGACCAAGGAATTTCTGAGCCTCATGATCTGCCAGGGAGGAGGGGAAGCTGGGAGGAAGCAGAGACAGGACACTTGACCCAG
>JANHGB010015668.1:2847-23450 GCA_026283785.1 Coracopsis vasa | reverse complement strand
AGGCAAATCCGGTTGCAAAAAGCACAGTGAAAGGTCTCTTTGGGTGGTATAGGCGAGACACGATTCTTTCTACGTTGCCTTTTAGTGCTTGTTATTATAGATATTCAAGAAATAACTGATTTCTCACTAGTAGGTTTTCAGACATTAGTAGACAGTTTCTAAGACTGCAATCAAATGTAAATAAACAGATAATTTCTGTGGGATCACAGTCAGCCTACTGCCTTTAAGAGAAGAAACACTGAGTTATTTCAGATATGTATATATGTTCCACTTAGCTGTATTAGCTAATTTAGTCCTCTATTTATATTTATTAGAAATTTTCTGCAGTCTAAATAAATGCCTGTGAAAAGCAGGTCTCTACACAGACTTGAAAGAAAAAAATAAGTACTTCTTCAGCTAAGTATATCTTGTTACATTGAAATATTTCCTAACATTCAGCTTTAGCTTCTACAGTGAAGTTCATGTTTATTTATTAATGGTTTTTAGTAATTGCAGACAGTGTTTTTATTCTGTTCACTTTCTCAAATGATAATCACCTTTATATTATTTTCAGTTGATTTTTAGGTAAACTGGTATATTTAATGCCATTTCTGTTCTTACAAATTCATATTCATATCAAAATTACAATAAACTCTTCTTTATATTGCTTTCCAATTTGGTCAGAACACTTTGAAATAGCCACCTTTTCCAGATAGATGAAGGCATGGAAAGGAAGGAATGTCTACCAGCACTGTTTCCTCATTTATATTAGCTGCGGTTAAACAATACAGGATGCATTACTGCAGGGTAATAGTACTCAAGTCACAAAGGAAGCCTTTCCTGAGATACAAAAATTAGCATACTCAGATGGCCTGAAATCATAAATTGATTCTACACAGACAGTGGGTAACATAAAGTGATACCTATTTCATCTATAGCTGTCCTGAACTATATTCATGCATATACAGTATAGGTAAAAAGCATCTCTGAGTCAGTATCTTTCCTTTGAAATGGAAAGGCTCATTCAGAGTTCCCTGGGTGTTTGTCTCCTGATTTTCATAGGCTTCAGGTAAGTCCTAAAGGCACCTCTGAAATAAATTTGGAGCATGCTGTCCTTGAAATTTAGGAATACACACCTGGTGGCATTCATATCACCTAGCTTTAAAATTTAAGAATTTGCCTTTCCTGAATAGCTCTCTGGAGAAGCCTGCATAGTTCCATTGACGCTGTTGAGAATTTAGGATCTTAGATTGTGTGAGAAAATGTAGAGAGGCAGGAAGTGGTTTAGTAGCAGACACACAACCCTCTGCAGTGTGCGTGTGATAACTCAAATTTAGATTTTCACCCTTAGAACTGTGCAGTATTATTTGCACTATAGAGTTTGTCAGAATTTGAAATTAGCAAAGACTAAATAATCATTAACAATGTTCCAGCTTTAAATGTGATATTTTTTGTCCAGTGAGGTAGACACTGATGCATTTAACTGTTCTAAGCACAGGGCTTCATTCCACAATGTAATTAATAAAATAGAAAACAAAGTCCATCAAATGTTCTTAGAAAAACACTTGGGAAGTATCACAAGACAAGCTTTGCTCTTACTGCAGTAATAGTTCCTTCAAGAGGTCCTGTGTTCATTTCAAGTGGGAATAGGTCTGCTGAAATTGTTTAAAATGTAGATAGACAGGTGGAGGAAAAAAAAGTTTTAGATATGACCATGGGGATAAGATAATAGTAATGGAAATCAATTTCAATGCATTAGCTAAAAAAAAAAAAAAAAAAAGGAAACAGACAAAATCCAACAGCAAATCACCCTTGGAGAAGAAAAGGATGACTTAATGTAAACGAAATTCAAGCTGTATATAGAGACAGCCTTTCCTAACCATGATATCTAGTAAATCTATTACTGTCTTGCAAAGACTCAAAAGCTTCACTGTGTGTAGTTTTTAAGCTGACTTCAAGAATAAACTGGTATTGTTAACTATGTAGGTCCTGTACTGATCAGTTCTTTCCCATCTATAGACTATTTGAATATAAACTTATGGCTACTGTAGACAGTTAATCTTCTGGAGTGTTCAGGGGTAAAATATATTTCTCAGTAGTCAGGATAGAAGAAAATTCTTTTTCTGGCCTTCCATGGGCAAGAGTTATTGATAATACAAACAGAATGCATTGAGATTTGTGTATTATTTAGTTTGTCTATGCTGGCAGCTGAATTATCCTGTGTTTATAGCCTTTCAAAAAAGAAAAGCAATGCATAAGTACTAAATACTATTACTATTGATCAGATGATGAAGTGGTATTTCAGGTTAGTTAAAACGACTGAATGCTAACACATATCTTTATGTTTGAAATAATCAAATGCAGGTGTCAGGCACTACATTAGCAATGAATGGTATATAACACACTGCAGAAGCCTGAGGGGTAAATATAGCCTGCATGTTTGCGATAGAAGAAAGGGCTGAAGAAAATACTCCTACACATGCAATCTTGGGGCTGTTGGATCTTCATAGTTGCAGTTCCAACGTCTTCTAAACGTCAGTCAGCACCAGTCCAGGATAACCTAACACCAGTAGGAAGCTGATGTATCTATCTTCATATGTGAACCTCTTATATAGCTCCACAGTGGAATGGATGAACTTATGTATGTGAAAAAGTAATGTTGAAGCATAGCATTCTCCTAACCAGCACCTCAGTGGATTTCTTTTCCCTAAGTAAAAGAAGATTTATTTTACTCCTTTACTGCTCTAAATATCAAAAGAAGTAGTAATTAAAGTATACTCCATTTATGCCATTATTTCCTACATCAAAATGACATCATTCTTAATACAGCATATTTTGAACTGTAAAATAAAGTGTATGGAATTGAAAATATATCAAACCAGAGAACTATTTTTCCTGTTGACAACATTGGCAAGAAACAGCTACATCTTGCTGGGAACTCACTAATAATGAACTGCCATTTAGAAGCTAGGTTAGCTCTGTGAGACAATACTCACTACTTCTGACCACTCTGTATTGTAAAAGATCACAAGATTATATTTCACAAAAATAGTAAAACAATATTCACAAAAAATGTACTACAAACATTACTGTTGCAAAATGAAGGTATCAATCAAAATACATGATTAAAGGTTATAAAATCTTAATTCAGGTCTGTATTACATGATCTCATGCTATTTTTCCTTTTCCTTAATGATTCTGCCTTCATTTTCCTTGCTGATGGAGCCTAGTATCTGAATTGAAAGAAGAAAAGGCAATCATCATGGCAAGTAGGATACAAAGATTGAGATTTTATCCCTGTCTCAGACAGAAGATTACCACATCTCTATTTCACCTATACCCCATCAAATTGTATATTCTATTCAGAGGAAGAATAGAGTTAATAACTCCATTCTTTTTCACCAGTTAGATTATCATGCTTTTGTCTGTTAGTGCATTACTGTTTTGTGGCTTGCAACCTGTTTCAAAATATTTTCTCAAAGTATTTTCTGGTATTAAAGATCTCCAGAAATGCAGGTTGCTGTCACTAGTACTCCGGTAAAAATCATGTTTTTCTAATGATACTTGCTTTTCTTCTTTTTTAATAACCTGTTACGATGAAATTCATGATACTTGAAAATTGTTTTTTTGAAGACATGATTGAATTGGTATGTGGTCACATCACACCCAGTTACTGTGATGCAGATATTCTTTTGAAAGACAGTGATACTATTAACATTGAGAAATTTAAGAATGGGTTCAGGTGTCTAAGAATGCTCAACAACCTTTTGTTATCAGTTCTTTAGGTATATTAAAAGTTCCTTCTCACAGATGCATATCGACACTGACATTGTAAATGCACATATCATGTTCATTATGATTTGCTTCATGGAACTGACATCATATGGGATTCTTTTAATGTGATGTTTTGAAAATAGCAAGGTCAGAGGAGATAACTGTCATTTTACTTTTCACATGCAGAATTGTTGTGCTAATATACTTTTAAAAACTTCATGTTTCTGCAGAATGGGAGGAAAAAGCATTTTCTAAGAAAATAATCAGCATAATTTATTTAAAAGCTTTAAGTCAAATGTTACTGTTAGACATCTATCTAATTAGTCAAACAATGCTCTAGCCTACCTCAAAATTTACAAAAAGTGAGTTCTGGATAAAGAATAATTTCTGACAATTCATTTTACGGCTACCACTTCCTTATAAAACAATGCTTTTACTGTTTCATTGCTGCAAAAATATTAGGATGATGAATTATTCTGGATATTGATATATTAGTTACTCTAGTTGCTCTGTTTGTTGGTTGCTTTTTAAAATCAATTATTTTCTTTGTATAACAATTAAATTCTTGCATATGATAGGTGGTCAATCTGTTTTGTTTAAAATGTACTAGATAAACATGGAACACTATGTGTTCTACTAAAAGCATATAGCTAGGCAGCAGAGAAGAAAGCTGCTTTTCAAGTGAGGTTGAACTCTGGGAAAAAGAGACTCCTCCTTTCCTGACATTGACTGAGTACATTCAGCTGAGAGGCAAGAAGGAAATCTACAAAATGAGAGTAGAAAGACCAAGTAAATGTTTCCAGAAATAAATATACTGACCACAACCAAAAAGTATATCCACTGCTGAGTACACCACTAACTCAAAGGCTACTGAAAAAGAAAACAGTTTTAGTATGTATATATGAGGAGTGCAAACCAATATGAGTGGATTTGAAGAATGCAAGAGTTAGGATGAGAACCTGCAGTTCAAGCTCAATGTATCTTAGGGTTTGGAAGGGTGTTGCTTTTGTTTTACTTTGGGCTGTCTCTTGTCTACATCCCTTGACTAAACGCTCAGTATGCTGAAAGATCATTAGTAGTTGCAATGCATCAGAAATACTTCTGAACTGAAGCTCATCCTCCAGCTTAGTTTCATCACACACTCTGTGACTGCTTTACAAAGCAAATCAAAGTATTGTAAATGTGGACAATGAATTGATCCACTTAAAACACCCTCCTGGTCCAAAAAAGCATTCCAACAACATCAACTATAATTGAATTTCTAATAAAAAGTTATATGCCAGTAGAGTAGTATAGAATCATATGTAGTACGCAATATTTCTGTATTTAAGATACCTTTATTTTTAATTGATTTTGAAATGTTGTTGAATGGAAAGAGCTGAATTCTAGTACTTGATACCAAGTTTTTTCTTACCTAGGCATTGGGTTTCAGTACCACTCCAGAGACCATTTGCCAAGCATTCTCTCACATGGGAACCAACTAATGTGTATCCTGTGTTACAGGTGAATATTGCAGTAGCTCCGTACACTGTTAAGGTTCCAATCTTATTTCCGTTCGGTGGAGATGCAAGACCACCACAGGAGATAACTAGATAAAAAAAACAAACAACAGAAAATACTGAAGTATGAAAATACTCTTCATTATTTCTCAGACTGGAAGACAATATCCTACCTCACATTTTCTGAAAAAGTAAATTATGTTTAAATTTAAAATTTTAAAATATTTTAAATACTTCAATTTTAAATATTTAAAAGTAATAAATGTAAGAATTATAGTTCACAGTAAGGGCTTAAAATTATGTTTGATTTGGCAACACATGTTCTAAATTTGAAAATTCATTAGGATATCTTCATGTCTTGACAGCAGCTTTAAAAGCAATCTGTATTTGCAGTTCCGAAACAAGTGAATAACAATAATGTCTGGGACAGCTGAGGTTATTTGCCACAGGTACATACTCCTGACTACTCTTCAAATATACTTTCCCTGGCCATTTTAAGTGTAATGTCTGTTTAAAGATATTATCTTTTTTTTAACATATAGTACTCTGAATTGTTATGAACAATCTTTTTTCTCATTCCCCACCACAGTTCATGATCATATAACATATATGGTAGTCTATTTGCTAAAAATATAAATATTCTGTTTTTTCTAGACTTGACCCGTTATTACAGAAACCTTCAGTAGCATCAGCTCTGCTGCAACCCACACCTATGACAGGCATTGAATAAAAAAATACCTTTTAAGAATGTATCGAACTCTTAATTTAATGCAAACCATACTGGCATGTCTTTTGTTTCTAGCAGAATATATCAATAATATTGTTATTTAAGATCCAGAGCAACGCCTTCAAGAACTTTACTTATATTTTATGTTAGCATAATTCATGGGTTTACTTTTAAAAGCACGTTAATCACAACTGAACTTCCTATCTGAAAATTCAAGGCCACATTCTTTGATATTTTTAAAAGTTCATTATAGAAAACAACATGGAATTGGGTAGAAGTTGGATAAAATAAAGTACATGCCACTGTGCGATTAACTCAGTCATAATCAGAATACATGTGATCAAAGTTTCTTATGCATAAGGTATTCAGAGGTGGATAAAACTCATTTAGACTACAGTGAAGTCACACTAGTGTAATTTGTGGAGTAGCTTAACACTGCATCTTCTAATGCTAATGCTGAACATTAAACTTATGCATATATTTAAAAATCAAATTGTTTTCCTAAAATGCAATGGAATGAATTGTTCTAAACATATTACAAATGCTTTATTATTTTTAATTACAGTGATTCAAGTTAAAAATAATTAAACTACCTGAATAATGAGCCACCTGACAAGTTAGGCAGCTGTTCAGCATATTCTTAACCAAGTAAAATAAATTTACTAGCTAGGTCTCTCTCAATCCAGAACCCCCTTAGTCTGATGTTTTACAATTTCTTTAAGAGATACTACTCGCAAGTAGTAGTATCTAGCAGTAGTAGTATATTGACAAATATAATCTAAATGCCTTACCATCACTGTTTCAATCAGCTTTCCTGCTGCTTTAGAAATATAAACAGATAAACCTTGCACTCGGCATGGTTAAACTTCATAAGGTTTGCATCAGCCCACCTCACAAGCGTGTCAAGGCCCCTCTGGATGGCATTCCTTCCCTCCAGCGTATCAACCGAACCACACAGCTTGGTGTCACCAGCAAACTTGCTGAGGGTGCACTCGATCCCACTGTCAATGTCACTGACAAAGATTTGAACAAGATCGGTCCCAACACCGATCCCTGAGGGACATCACTCGTTACTGGTCTCCAGCCAGACACTGAGCCATTGACCACAACTCTTTGCATGCGGCCATCCAGTCAGTTCTTTATCAACCAATATCCTCATAGTACAATATAAATGAACAGATAAAATTTTTACAGTTATTAAAAGCTTGTTGTAATATAAAATCTGTAAGGTCTATTTCTTCTATTTATGACCCATGTATTTTTAGTAGAAGTCTGCTAAGCTGTATTTTTATGTAACTTTTTGTCATGCAGAAGTGATAAGAGACTGGTTAGTAAAACCTATAAGAGACCAGCATGTGAAACCAAAAGGAACAGCTACATTCACCTGTGACATTGTCAAGGATACACCAAACTTCAAATGGTTTAAAGGAGATGAGGAAATCCCTGCTGAACCCACTGACAAGACAGAAGTCTTGAAAGAGGGAAATAAAATTTTCCTGAAAATCAAGAATGCTGGCCCGGCTGATGTTGGGGAATATTCAGTGGAAGTTGAAGGTCGCAGGTACCCAGCTAAACTGACCCTTGGAGGTAAGGATGCTTTTATTTGTATTATATTGAATTAGCTCATAGGCCAATGCTCAAAAATCTCTAAACAATCAAACAAAAAAAGTAACCTAAATTATTATAAAGCTCTATCAAAACTTGATCTAGTTATATATGTATTCATTTGTGCATTCTAGAACGTGAAGTTGAACTTCTGAAACCATTAGAGGATGTTACTATTTATGAAAAAGAAACAGCAAACTTCGATACAGAAATATCTGAGGATGATATTCCTGGTGAATGGAAGCTGAAAGGAGAAATCCTGAGACCCTCACCTGTAAGCATCCTTACAACAGAATTTATTTAAATTAAACACTGTGAGCAGGTTGATTCTTTACGGTAAGATCTTTGCAGGTCTGCCATTACTACTCAGTCCAGAACGGAGAAAGGCTAAGCAGCCTGGTAATTAAAAAACCACCAGTTCTCTAAGTAAGAATTATATTCTATAACAGCTAAGTTTTCTCAAAGGATTACAGCACATTATTCAGAAAATAATAAAAATATCCTACACACATTGCTAGGAATTATGCTGACATTCAAAAGAAATATGCTTCAGGGTTTTTTTATTATTCAGTGAAAGTGTTAACTTTCCTTGAAAAGCAATTCCAATCTTTCTAGCTGACTTTTGACTTCTCTAGAATCCCTTTATTAAAACCACCTAGCAGTAAGTCTTTAGCTTTGTATTCACAGATTGTATTTTTATTCTATCTCCAGACATGTGAAATCAAAGCTGAAGGAGGAAAACGCTTCCTAACCTTGCACAAAGTGAAGTTAGAGCAAGCTGGTGAAGTCCTTTACCAGGCACTTAATGCAGTTACTACAGCTATCCTGACTGTGAAAGGTATGATGCACCATGGAATATGATACCAATTTAAACAGAGTTCACACTGAGCACATTACAAGCTACATGTTCTGCTTCACTTCCAGAAATTGAACTGGACTTTGCTGTGCCCCTAAAAGATGTTACTGTCCCCGAGAGGCGCCAAGCAAGGTTTGAATGTGTCCTTACCAGAGAAGCCAATGTTATATGGTCTAAGGGCACTGATATACTCAAGATCGGAGAAAAATTTGACATCATTGCAGATGGAAAGAAGCATATTCTTGTAATCAATGATTCTCAGTTTGATGATGAGGGAGAATACACTGCTGAAGTTGATGGCAAGAAGAGCACAGCAAGACTGTTTGTGGAAGGCAAGTGTCTTCTTTAATGAAAGAAAAAAATAAAAAATGGATTAAGAATGTATCTTTCAGAACCACATTGGCCTTTTCCTGATGGTATTTATGTGTCTACAGGTGTGAGGCTGAAGTTCATCTCACCTCTACAGGATCAAACAGTGAAAGAAGGGGAAACAGCTCACTTTCAGTTTGAGCTTTCTCATGAAGACATGCCAGTGAAATGGTACAAAAATGACAAGAGACTCCACACAAGCAGAACAGTTTTCATTACTTCAGAAGGCAAAGTTCATAAACTAGAACTTAGAGAAGTAACACTTGATGATATCTCCGAAATAAAGGCCGTAGTCAAGGACTTGAACACACAAGCAAACCTGAAAGTCTTAGGTGATTACATAAATAATTTTAAATATGTTATATAAGATGAATAAAAAACTTGTAAGTAGAAAGTAACAAAATATTGATGTTCTCGTAAATTTATATTACTAATTTACCACTTTATATCCACTATGCCTTTTGTAGAGGCTGATCCGTATTTCACTGTGAAATTACAAGACTACAGTGCTGTGGAGAAAGATGATATTACTCTGCAGTGTGAACTTAGCAAAGATGTGCCAGTAAAATGGTACAAAGATGGTGAAGAACTAGTAGCTTCCAACAGAATTTCCATAAAAACGGATGGCTTACGCCGTATCCTGAAGATCAAGAAGGTTGCAGAGAGTGATAAGGGTGTATATGAGTGCAACTGTGGAACCGACAAGACAACTGCTAATGTCAGCGTTGAGCGTAAGTATTGTGAAGACAGTGAGGATCAATTATTCTCTATGTCCATTTACAGTCAGGAAAAGAAAAGCAGTTAGTTTAATTCACTGTAACAGATATCTAGGTTAAATATGAGGAAAAATATTCTTACAAAAAATAACTAAACTTTCAGATATATCTTGTGGTTTAAACCCAGCTGAAACCAGGACAACACATTATAGAAGGAGGTTGTAGACTGCCCAAACTTGCATCTTTTTAAAAAGAGGTTAGACAAATGTTTATCAGTGATAGCATCTGAATGCGCTAAAGAAGGGACAGGAAGAGAGTTTAGATCCTTTCCAGTATTATCTTTCTATGATACAGAATGAGTGAGTAAACAGATGTGAACTTTTGGTGTTTCTTTCTCATTTTAGCTCGCTTAATCAAAGTGGAGCGCCCACTTTATGGAGTGGAAGTATTTGTTGGTGAAACAGCACGTTTTGAAATTGAAATTTCTGAGCCTGATGTCCATCCTATATGGAAGCTAAAGGGCGAAACACTAACACCTTCACCTGTAAGGCTTCTTCTTTATTTTTAGACCACAGTTAACACCAGGGGAAAAAAAAAAAAAAAAAGCATCTTCTGAATGGTTTCTTAAAATAGTCTAAGAATATTCTAATATGTGTGTATGGCAATGTTTCTTTACCACCAGGACTGTGAAATCATTGAAGATGGGAAGAAGCATACTCTTGTCCTTCATAACTGCAAACTTGATATGACTGGAGAAGTATCTTTCCAAGCTGCTAACGCTAAAAGTGCTGCTAATCTGAAAGTGAAAGGTACAGTCTGCACTTTGCCAATATTTCCACACATATCTTAGGGCATTAGAACAAATCTAGCAGCATAAAGGTCTATATAAACCTAGCTCTGAACTGAAAATGTTCTTTGATTTCAGAATTGCCTCTCATCTTTATCACTCCACTAAGTGATGTGAAGGTCTTTGAGAAAGATGAAGCCAAGTTTGAATGCGAGACGTCCAGAGAACCTAAGACTTTCCACTGGTTGAAAGGAACAGAAGAGATCACTCCAGATGAAAGATACGAAATTATTTCAGATGGAACAAAGCATGCACTGATTATTAAATCTGCTGCCTTTGAGGATGAAGCTAAATACATGTTTGAAGCTGAGGATAAGAGAACAAGTGCCAAACTAATTATTGAAGGTTTGCCTGACTTTGCCTTTCTAGGAAAGATTTGCACCATACTCCTTGGATAGTTTTTATTTATAACATTATTGTGAATTAAATGTTTTGTTGTTATAGGTATTCGCCTGAAATTCATTACTCCTCTCAAGGATGTAACAAAAAAGGAGCGAGAAACTGCAGTGTTCACTGTGGAACTCTCCCACGAAAATATCACTGTTGTCTGGTTCAAGAATGACCAGAGATTACATACCAGCAAAGTGGTTTCAATGACAGATGATGGCAAATTCCATTCACTCACAATCAAAGATCTTACTATTGATGATACTTCTCAGATTAGAGTGGAAGCTATGGACAAATCATCAGAAGCTAAACTCACTGTTCTTGGTAAGAATGCCCCACAGAATTTACATTGTATATTATCAGAAGAGTCTTACTAATGAAAAATGGTGATCAGAAGATCTTAGGGTTGGTTTTGGTTTGCTTTGGCGTGTGGGGTTTTTTGTTTGGTTGGTTGGTTGGTTGGTTTTTTGTTTGTTTGTTTCTGGGATTTTTTTTTTGTTATTTATTTGGCTTAATCTATATTTTAATTTTTGACATTTTTACAATTTGTTTGTCTTTGGGTCTCCATTTCCCCATTCAGAAAGAATAAATAAAATAACTTTAAAATTTCATGCAACTGTTGCAAAATTACCTGTTAGATATTTAAACATTGCTCTGAAACTCCTACAGCATGAAAGCAGTGTTTTCAGTAGTATTAGTAATACACAGAATTGTTTCTTAGGCATTTGCTGTTTACTCTTTTTGCAACAGAACTGTGTAATATTTGTAACAACCATATTTAATCCTCCTTGCAGGGACTAAACAAGAAATATATTTTATGGTAAGAATTAATTGTCTTTTCTGAAAGACTAAAGCTTCAGACTGAAACATCTTAATCTTTGCTTGCAGAGGGAGACCCTTACTTCACTGGGAAGCTGCAGGATTACACTGCTGTAGAGAAAGATGAAGTAATCTTACAATGTGAAATCAGCAAAGCAGATGCCCCAGTGAAATGGATGAAGGATGGCAAACCAATCACTCCATCAAAGAATGTTGTTATTAAGGCTGATGGTAAAAAACGAATCCTTATCCTCAAGAAAGCATTAAAGAAAGACATTGGACAGTACACTTGTGACTGTGGTACTGACCAAACCTCTGCGAAACTCAATATTGAAGGTATAGCTATTTTACTGGGCTGCTCTGTAGAAAAGATCTTTTGTGGTCTGTTGGAGACTGAGGGAATCAATCACATTTTTTTTTCTTTTTTTTCTCTCCAGACCGGGATATTGAGATTATACGTCCACTGTACAGTGTGGAGGTGATTGAGACAGAGACTGCCCGTTTTGATATTGAAATCTCTGAGGAAGGTGTCCATGGCAATTGGAGGTTAAAAGGAGAACCCTTGACTGAATCAGCTGTAAGCGAATATTTCAGGATGTTTCTTACATGTGTCTCAAAAATTTGTGGGGCGGAAGTGTGAGGGAGAAGAAGGTGGCTGCAGAAATTAAGTGAAATCCCAGGAACTAAGTGAAATCCCTATCTATCTCCTTTCAGTAAGGATCACTATATTAAAAATACCTTTTTTCATTCATAACTTTTAAAATGCAATATAAACTTAATCAAAAATGTTGCATAAAATATCAAAATAATAAATTATTTTACATAAGTACATTCTCTATTGATGTTCCCTAATAATATGTATCCATAGAGCAAAGACCTCATGGAATTCACTTAAACATAATGGCCTTTAAAAATACAAACTTTGGATTGTCTTCATTTACTTTTGGTTTTTGAGCTATGGTTGGTTTAAATAGACATAGATCACATTTTCAAACTCTTTTCCATTAGTATGATGGCAAAAATTGATAAGGCTTAATCAAGTATTCTTAATTCTTTGCTGGAAGGATCTGAAAAGTTAAGAAACAATGCAATCATGACTGGCAATAATTTTGCAACTATTTAGTGTAACAGTAAGTTACATTGTGAGTAAATCACGAAGATCAGAAGTTCCATTAAAATCAATGTCTGGATAAGAGAACAAGACCCTTCTCAAGTAAAGGTCACAGTGCAGTAGTGGAAACTTATAGTTCCCTTGGGCCTCTGACTGTTCTACACATGGATATATTGGCTAGTTAATCAGCACATATCATTCACCAACACAAGTGTGTTGGTTCTGGTCCTTTCTTTCTAAGCAGAAGCAGACTGTATTAGGAAGGAACTTTGAAAGGAAAGGCATATGAATGAAAGTTTATAAGGTATATCGCAAGTGGCAGTGGGCCTAAGTGTTGTGAATGGAGGAGATAACACATGCATGGTAGGAGAAGTAAGGGCTCTTGTGGTGCGACACACAAAAAAAAGATACTGCAAAATTATTTTCACTTCTCTTGTTGCAGGAATGTGAAATCAAGGAGGAAGGCAAAAAGCACTTCCTTACACTGTACAATGTACGCTTAGATCAAGCTGGTGGAGTAGATTTCCAAGCAGCAAATGCCAAATCTGGTGCTCACCTCCGAGTGAAACGTAAGTGTCTTTCAAACTGAAATTAATTAATCTAGTGAAAACAAGGTACTTGTTGCCTCTTGGAATTGGTGGACACATCTCAATTATTCATTGAACTGACAGCAATTCTTTCCAGAACAACAACTGCAGGATTGATTATTCAAGCCACCTTATTTTTTCAGTTAAGGAATTTCTTGTATGTTTTTTAATCTTGTACATAGTTTATTCATACAAGGGGGAGTAAAAATAAGGAGATGGCCTTGAAGGCTGCTATTATTACAGAATCAAAGTTTTACAGGCAAAGGCTTTGCTGCATAGAAGCATGTTAACCTGAAAGGACGGGATCACAGTGATATCTAGGGATAAGGTTAAGAGTTTGATGGGCAGGGACAGGCTACACAGTTGAAGACCACTTGTTTCACACTCCAATCCTAGCCCTCGCTATTTTGGAAAACACATGCCTTATCTAGTAAGAGGCATGCAAGGCTTGGCAGGGAGACAGATGCACGACAACTTTCCTGCTGACCTTGTTCAGTTTAAAGAAACATGCTCTGCAAATAGGAAATTTTAGGTGACCAGCCCTCCCCCTAAAAACCCCTGGTGGCCTCTTCTATTTAGGGAATTTAAAGAGTGGCATTGCGATGTCTGTCTCTCTTGAGGGAAGCCACCATGCCGATTAGTACATAAGGGCAGCAGCTCTCTCTTGGGTAGAAGAGACTAATCTGAAAATGATGTCTTCTTACCAAGCTCGAGTAATTGGCTTGCTGAGACCCCTCAAGGATGTAACAGTGACAGCTGGGGAATCAGCAACCTTCGACTGCGAACTCTCTTATGAGGGAATTCCAGTAGAGTGGTTCCTGAAAGGAAAGAAACTGGAGCCTGGTGAAAAGGTAAAAAACCTAAACTTTGTTTTTCCTCATGTTTCCTCCTTCTTCCTCTTTTTCAACTCTCTTTCCCTTCTTTTTTTCTCATTTACTCTCTTAATCAGAAGTATTAGGCACAGCTGTTGTGTATATACATACAGTAATGCTGTTGTGCCGAATAGTAAATTCTCACTAAATCAGATATAGCAATTTTTTTTTCTCCAGAAATTACAGTATTCTGGAATACCACAAGCATTTATTGTACAAAGGGAAACAAAGTTTCCAAAATATCAATCATTACAATGGTGATTTTGTGCCTGATTCTGTCAGGATTACTGAATTATTTTTGTCCAGGTAAATTGTAGTTACGCTGAGAGGATTTTGAAAGTTACTATGGGGAAATGTTTTTTTTCCTCCTGAATTCTGAGTTGCAGTCCAGTCCTGCATATAAGGGGATTAAGAGGAGTCAAATTCCATTTCAGGCATTTGTTCTGGCTCTCCAGATAACTTTCTGGGCAGATTTGCTTGTCAAGCACTTCTCACTAGCTAATTTTAACCCTTCATCAAGTGCTGGCTCTTAAACCTGAGATCTGAGCAGCCTGGAATGCAGTCAGTTTAAAGATAATACTAGGAGAAATACGTAAAGAAACACATTAAAAACAATGAAACATAAATGTATATAACTGGTTTTAAGACTTCTTTTTCACATACTAGGCCAAGAGAAATAATACAAATTGGAAACCTCAGTCAAAGCAACCTTTCAAGGCATTACATGACCTAGCAGAGTTTCAGAACCTGCAATAATGCTGCTAATAATATTTTGTACAGATTATTTTTTTTTTCTGTTAAATACAGTTTTTAGCGTATTATTTTCAGGTTTTACTAGATCTTCCCAAGCTTCACCAAATTTGCCTAAATGAAAAATATTTCATTAAAAAAATAGAATATAGAAATAGGAAAAGAAAAATTGATCATGCTGATAGGCAACCCTATTGCCGTATTTAAGGGCAGATAAATAAAATTGAAACTCAGCAGATGACCTGTAATAAGTCAAGGTAATTGCTTCTGAGTCTAGGAATGAAAACATAGAAAGCTATTGATCAGTGCCATGGCTTGATAGTTATTACTGCCTAGCAAGAAAAATATTATATGTTCAATATTCTGTATGATGAAACATTATTTTCTGCTTACCTGTCTGAGCTATCATTTTAATTACATGAAAAAAAAAAATCCAGATTTCATTCAGTTTACACAGTCAAAACTGTCACTTGACTTCACTTGAAATTTTATCAAGAAGAAATTCAGAGTAAACCATATTTTTACTTGATGTGTCACTTTCTGCTCATTTAAAATAGCCTCTTGAAACACTTCTGCTACAGTTGTCAAGAATCAATTTAATTGTACAAGTTTTTAATTTCAGCTGGTTTTAATTCAAACCATTATTTTACCTCTGTGGCTGGCATTTGGCTGTAACCTTTATTGAAGTGACTTTTGTTTATCTTTACTGTCTATCTTGGTCAAATATGTATCTGGTTTCATCTCAATCTCTTTTGAATAAGCATTCACTAGAGCTAGGTTTCAGGAACACAATAAGGAAGGACAGCCACTTAGTTCTTTCCTTTCCTCTGAAGCAAAAGAGACTGCCTTCTCAATCTTTTTTTGCTTGTTCCTTAGCAGAAGCTCATTTTTCCCCTTTATTTTTCTAAACCAGCATCCACTATGTGATCATGTATGTCTCTGAAAATAAATAAATAGAATTCTTCAAGAGCTATGTTAAAATTTATGGGATGAATGAGTGGCAACCCTTTTCATGGTTGCAATGTAGGATGTGTCCTTGAAGCCTCCAAGTCCACTCCTAGAGAAAAGGGATGTTTGTGTAGGAGAAGTCCAGTTCAAACTCAAATTTGCAAAGTAGTTTCAGCAATAGGTCAACACAGAGATGTTTGGGAGATTTATTTTTGTGCAGAAATTTCTACCAAAATTTAGTAATAGAAAGTCAATTTGGTATTTACAAAAGAGTGTATGAGGGGGGTTCCAAACTACTTCAGATGTAGCCAGGAGTAACATGAACTTTTTCCCATAAATTTACTTATATTATTAGTACTTGCTCATAATAAACAAGATCTCAAGTCAGCCTCATTCTGAACTTTTGTAGTAGACTCAGGTCTTCTAATACAAGGACACAAATAAATTAAAACATGGGGAAAATAAAAATTGCAATTTCTTGTAAGTGAAAAGACAAAACAGAAATGATTCTCAAAATCCTCGAAGCATTCGTGTCTTGAGGTATATATAGCATATACAAAAGGATATTACCAAAATTTCATATAAAATTAAATCAAGCTCCACAGATAACAATAAATAGCAATACTATTTCATTAAATGTTTATTAAATATTTCTTGTAGATACTTACAAAAGGGTTTTTTATGTACTTTATAAGGTCGTGACACGTGCTGAAGGGAGAGTTCACACACTTATTCTAAGAGATGTCAAATTAACAGATGCAGGAGAGGTATCACTGACAGCAAAAGATTTCAGAACTCAAGCAAATCTTTTTGTGAAAGGTAAGTCAGTCATTTTCATTATATCATAGTAATTGTTAATGGTCCATTCATGATTCATCCTGGAATAGGATGTTAATATAAAACATATATCAGATTAGTAGGATCATACATACAGTATTTGACTGATAGATAATTCTCCTGATTAAAAAACACACTTAAAATGTTTATGCTTCACAGAAGAGCTGAGGAAAGGGGTAAATACTGGAAATGTGTCAGACCTGGCAGATGAATCAGTTCATTTGGGTTTCCAGGGCTTTATTGCAGACTTGAACAGCCAATTGGCCTCAAGATGGCCTGCAAAAAACTGGCCTTTATGGCTCCCCATGCATTTTTCTGTTCTTTGGAGTATCCAGAAACATATCAGAACACAACTACATCATCAGTCAACTGACATAACATTGTCTGTATACCCCCTTGCACTGCTTGCAAGCTATGTATGGCTAAGAAGTCAAAAACTCCACACACTTCTAACTGATATAGTAATTCAAGGAAATTACTCCTCAAATTTGGAGTATAACTTCAGAGCCACTGAGATCACATGGTTATAGTTCAGTTAAAGAAACTGAGTTACAAGGCTTTGTGATAATTTGTGAGTAAAAACCCCATGGAAAAGGATATCACTCAGTCTAACTTTACAGTAGGCTGAAAATAAGGAAATTTAACTGAGTATGTCTGGGCATTAAAAGTAATTAGAAAAAACAAAACAACACCTTCAGCAGAGACATCTAAGAGCCTTTCTGATTATTCAGTCAAAGAAAATTAGTACTATTGTATGCAACAATTCGCTACTGGCAGAGGGCTGGCTATAGTTTAGGTCTTTTCTATCAAAAAATCTATCTGTTTCTTTTAGAACCCCCAGTTGAATTTACTAAACCACTTGAGGACCAGACTGTTGAAGAAGAGGCCACTGCAATACTGGAATGTGAAGTTTCCAGGGAAAATGCAAAAGTTCAATGGTTCAAAAATGGTGAAGAAATTCATAAAACAAAGAAGTATGATATAATTTCTGATGGCAGGGTCAGAAAACTCATTATCCACGGCTGCACACTGGATGATGCAAAAACATATACTTGTAAAGTTAAGGATTTTAAGACATCCTGTTTCCTCAATGTAGAACGTAAGTCATTAAAATTTTCTGCAAAATGTTTAAGTGCTATAAACTTTATATGCTAGCGTCTATGACTGACAATAATATCAATGTCAGCAATTTACAGTTCTCTACTGAAGAATTTCCTGTACTAAAAATTTTCTTTTTTCTTATAGCTATTCGTCTTGAGTTCCTGAAACCCCTAACTGATCTTGAAGTGAAAGAAAAAGAATCTGCTCGGTTTGAATGTGAAATTTCCCGTCCAGGTGTCAAGGTCAATAATAATAATAATTTTGAATCTGAGTAACTCCTTCAACTAGTGGTTTGGTTTTTTTTCAAACTAACACTTAATTATGTTATTACAAATGAACATACAACTGAAATTTATGATGAGCATGTTAATATTAATGACCATGTTTATTTGCTCTGAAACAGGTGAAGTGGTTTAAAGATGGCATTGAAATTAGAAAAGGCAAAAAGTATGACATCATTTCCAAAGGAGCAGAACACACTCTTGTTGTCAATAAATGTGCCTTCGATGATGAAGCTGAATATGCCTGTGAAGCAAAAACAGCTCGAACTTCAGGACTACTTACAGTGATAGGTAAACACAGTGTTTTAGAATCTAATCTGTGAACAAGAAGAAAGGGGGTTTGATGAAAGGATTTAATCATCTTTTAAAATTCTTGTTGCAGAGGAAGAAGCTGTTTTCACAAAAAAACTTCCTGATCTTGAAGTGAATGAAAATGACACTGTAAAATTGATCTGTGAAGTTTCAAAGCCTAACGCTGAAGTTACGTGGTTTAAAGGAGATGAGGAGGTGCCTGATGGTGCTAGATTTGAACACATTTCTGATGGCCGAAAGAGAATTCTTCTTATACATAATGCTCATCCTGAGGATGCTGGCAAATATACTTGCAAGCTCCCAAGCTCTAGTACAACAGGAAAACTTACTGTACATGGTAAGAGAGTTACTTTGTTGGCCTTGCTTTCTGAACAAACAAGCAAAATAAAGCAAACAGTAAGAGTGCACAACTTGTTTTATTCTCGTCATAAGTAAAAAAATAAAATAATATATATCTACAAATTTTTTTTCTTTCAGAACTTACAGCAGAATTTCTTACCAGACCACAAAATCTTGAGGTTCTTGAAGGAGACAAAGCTGAATTTGTCTGTTCAGTATCCAAAGAGGCAATTTCGGTACAGTGGCTGAGGGATGACACAGTCCTGGAGCCTGGTGATAAGTACGACATCATTTCAGACGGCAAAAAGAGAACACTTGTAGTTAAAGACTCTATTCTAGGAGATGCAGGAAAGTATACTGTCACGGTTGGTGAGGCTAAAGCTACAGCGCGTTTAACAGTGATTGGTAAGCTTTATTTTATCAATGTGCAGGTGCATATTTTGTTGAATTCCTTATACTAGATGGTGTTCTATTTCTTCTATTTCCTCAATTTCAGAAAAACTCAGGATTATAACTCCCCTTAAGGACCAAGAAGTTAGTGAGGGTCAAGAAATTATCTTCAACTGTGAAGTCAATAAAGAAGGTGCCAAAGAGAAGTGGTACAAAAATGATGAGCCAATATTTGATAGTGCAAAATACATTATTGTTCATAAGGATTTAGTTTACACTCTCAGAATCAGAGATGCACAGCTGAAAGATCAAGCTACCTATACCATCGCACTGTCAAACCAGAGAGGTGAACATGTCAAAAGCTTTGCTGCCTTAACCGTACTAGGTAAATAACTTGCACTGTATTAAAATTATTTCATCACCTCACATTCAATTTCACATTACGATCATGAGGATGTAAATTAATCACTTTGGGGTTTTTGTCTTAACAGAGGAGGATCTCAGAATTGTTGAGCCCCTTGAAGACATTGAGACCATGGAAAAGAAAACCGTCACATTCTGGTGTAAAGTCAATCGCCTTAATGCAACCCTCAAATGGACAAAGAATGGTGAAGAGATCACATTCGACAAGCGCATTTTGTACAAAATTGATAAATACAAACACTCACTCATCATTAAAGACTGTGGGTTTATAGATGAAGGTGAGTACACTGTCACTGCTGGACAGGACAAATCCGTTGCAGAGCTTCTCATCACAGAAGCACCAACAGACTTCATCGAACATCTCCGGGACCAGACTGTCACAGAATTTGATGATGCTGTCTTTACATGCCAACTTTCCAAAGAGAAAGCCAGTGTAAGATGGTACAGAAATGGAAGAGAGATAAAAGAAGGCAAAAAGTATGTACATTTTATTATGCCTGTTAATACGCTAGACATGCTTGCTTCACTTTGTTACCTTGTCTGGAAACTAAAATGCTGCTTACTTACTCCCCCATAAAGGTACCAGTTTGAAAAAGATGGAAATCTGCACAGATTAATCATTAAAGACTGCAGACTAGATGATGAGTGTGAATATTCCTGTGGCGTAGATGACAGGAAATCTAGGGCAAGACTTTTTGTTGAAGGTATGTTTAAAATCAAACAGGACTTATTTCTTCATTATTTAGTCATAATAGAAACAATACATAAATAACATCAAATGAATTGACATTTATTTCAGAAATCCCTGTTGAGATCATCCGACCACCACAAGATATTTATGAACCTCCTGGTACAGATGTCATCTTCATGGCTGAGTTGAACAAAGATGGTGTGGAGGTCAAGTGGTTGAGAAACAACATGATTATTGTCCAAGGTGACAAACATCAGATGATGAGTGAAGGAAAGGTCCACAGGCTGCAGGTGTGCGATATAAAGCCCCGTGACCAAGGGGAATACAGATTTATTGCCAAAGATAAGGAAGCTAGAGCTAAGCTTGAATTAGCTGGTAAGATG
>JANHGB010015667.1:0-10184 GCA_026283785.1 Coracopsis vasa | reverse complement strand
GGCTGACCCCGCCCCGCACCAGCCGGCACCGCCCTCGCCCGCCCCGCACGGCCCCGCTTGGCACAGCAGAGCCATGGCGGGGCAGAGCACGGAGGCACATGTCCGCAGGTGGAAGCCTTAGCGACAGGGGCACGTTTCCTTCTCCTCCCGGCTCATCCCATGTGGAAATGGCCCAACACCAATAGCTTAAAACGCGCGGTAACGGGGATTTGCGGGTGTCAGCACCGCGGGTACCCGTCATGAGTTTGTTTTGGAGGAGATGGGACCCAACCGGTGTCAAATGTGAAGGTTCTCATCATCCGCTCCGTGGCAAAGCCTCAGCTGAGCTGAAAACCCGGTTTGGAATCGAGTATTCAATGGGGACATCTAGGGGAAATAGCCGATAGTGCAGCCGCCCTTCAGAACGTCGGGTTTGAACCGAGGGCTTGGAGGTTAGAGCTCATCTACACCAATCTCGGAGATGCCAGCCCCACTCCCACCAGCAAGTGTTTGCTCACATACATGTGCGTGTAATACAGGCGAAACTCTGCACAGCTCTCGCTTTAAGAACACCCGGGCTTGGTGGTTTCTCATTAGTTCCCCAATACATTATACCTGAGAGCACAGGGGCTGAGCGTTGCCTCTCCTTGTCTGTGCTGGGTTTACTCTGGTACAGTCAGCCCTCACATTTATGCTGGGAGTTTCCCCGATGCTGAAGTTTGAAATGCTACTTAAACCTCCAGTTCCTGGAAATGGGTGGCTGTGTGAGAATTTCAGTTGCCTTTTTTGAGGAAGGTTTAGCGTTCCCTAATTTCTTCCCTTTTCCCCACTGAGGTGTAAGAAGAACAAGGTGAGAACGTAACCCAAGCGTATCCCTGAAACAGAAGGAAGCTGAGAACGACTGAGCTCAAACCGAGACTCTGTGGGCTTTGGATCAGATCTGACACAAGGTGTGGACTTGGAAATATGTGAGTAAGAACAGAATAGAACAGAATCAGAGCAACTGCTTTCCACATTTTATTCTCAATTTTCCCACTGTTTTAGCACCCCTGATCCTGTGGACAGGCAGTCACGAGCATCCCCATTGCGTAAGCACCACAGCTCTGTGTCAGCACAGGCCTCTGTGTTACCCAAGGGGAAGGAAGTGCTGACCTGACTAAAGAGCACTTTCCATGGTTGTTGCTGCACTGGATTGGACTCATTCTGGGTTTGAAGAGAAACGGGTGATGAACATTTTATAAAGAATCATAAAATCAACTAGGTTGGAAAAGACCTTTAAGATCATCAAGTCCAACCTTTATCCCAGGACTGCCAAGTCCATCACTAAACCATGCCCCTAAATACTTATTTAAACATAAGAGGAATCCAGTTTGCTAACAGCTAACTTGAACATGAAATTGGGCATTTAAAAGCAGCCATCTCTGTGTTGTAACTGCTGGACACAATGCATTGTCATGTGCTGGAAACTAGAAAAGCCCTGGCTAAGAGGCTAAGAGGCAAAGCAAAGCCCTACAGCTGCTATGCAGCACCTCCTTAGCACAGACCTACACTTCCCTACCTCCTGCCTGTGGTTCTTCAGCCTATTGCCTTGTTTGTGCAAACCCCCATGGTGCTCCAGCTCGAGTGACACCTCTTCCCGTGGGATTTACCCCACTGGCATGGATTTGAGGGGAGCAGGATCAGACCAGGCTGCAGGGACTGTTGGGGATGTTTGATGGAAATGTTGGATCTGGAGATTTGGCTCTTCCTCTGCACTGGAGAACACTAAATAGGACTAAAAATAATTGCTGGTGGATTGCGAGTTAAAAGTGACACCTCCAAAGGAAAAATTGGTTCTTTTTACAGTGTTTCTGTTGGAAAAGTAATTTTTTTCCTCCAGGGGTGGGGAGGAAGAGAAAACAGACAGAAAACGCTGAGACCTTTAACATTGCCTTCTATGCAGAAGTCACATATGTCGCTTTCATAAATCAGGCAATCTTATTAATAGTCTACTAATTCTGAACAGTATCTCTTGTCTGCCACTCTGTTTTAATTGCCTGTGCAACCTGCCTGGGAGCAGTGGGCACTGAAAGTAAAATGAATCCTGCTAATTATTGCCCTCAGCTTTGTGCAGACAATGCCCGAGAGCTCACTGTTTTCCAGATTTGCAGTTTTATTGCTTTCTCCATTACATGACCAATCTGAAAAGGACAGGATCAGGCTGCTCTTTGACTTGCTGGGCTGAAATGTGAGGCAGGGATTTACTTTCATGAGTTCTACACTGTGGTGTGCATCCTCCTGTCCTATGAGGTACGTGCCTTGCAGGTCCTGGAATCGGTACAGGGATATCTGCACCATCCAGCACCCCTGTAAAAGGAATCAGCTCACTGGAGCTGATCTTTTCTCATGGCATGCAAGAAGGACTCTAGGTCTGGATGTGGCTGTGATGCCTTGCTCCTCCAGGATAAATACACCCCTGAAGCTGTTGCCAGGTAGGAATCATCTGAACACTCCTCCCAGCTCAGGCTGTTCATCTTAGCAAGGAGTTCTCCAAAATACAAGTCCTCAGCTGTGGCTACCCGGGGGAAAGAGAGCAGAGCATCTATTTTCACCCATGGGTTTTTGCTAGTGTGTTGGTGGAGTGTGTGCTGATGCCCTCTTTCATCCTTCCCAGCATCACATACAGCTTGGGCTGAGAGAGGCTGGGACCCTTTCAGGTCAGAGCAATGAGGAGAGCAGGCTGTGGTGGGGTGGTAAAGCCAGGGTTACCCCTGGAGTATAACCTTGCTCTTGGACACAATCTGCAGCTCTGCTCTGGACCAGGCACCCGGCTGAGAGCCAGTGCTTGGACATGGGGAGAAAGGAGAGGAGCCAACTGTGGGATGTAGCCCTGCAAGTCATTCTGTACATGGGAGGGATGGGGAAGGACCTCTCAAAGCAGCCTTGGAGCTGGACTGACTGTCAGTAGGTCCCCCCAGCACAGCCTGAACCTAGCCAGCAGCAGCCACGTGCTCCCGCATGGCTCAGCCTCAGGAAGCACCAGGATTTTGGTATTTCCTGCAGGCGCGACTAGCGGGAGGTCACCTTTATTCTTTGGATGCAATCACCGGTTGGTGTTCCATGTATTCTTGCCAAGCAGGAAGTCATTGCTTGTCGTCTGTTGCTAAACCTTTCTGCCCCAAAAGAGAACCATCTTGAACAGCAGCTCATCCACCCGAGCTGCCCTTCAGCTGCTGGAGGTAGATGGGGATAATAGGATTGATTTTAACCAGTTTGAAGCCAGAAGGTTTTCTCTTCAGTCTCCAGAAAGAACTTAAGATATTCAAGGACTCTGGTATTTCTGGAGATGGGGTAAAACTACAGAAATTACAGTCAAAATAGAAACCATGAAAATGACCCTAAATTCAAAATTAATCTTTAGGATTAATTTTGCACTGCAGCCTGTTCTCACTGAAGCCGGAGTTTTCTTCCTATTGCCTTCAGGAGCAGGTCTTTATAACTTACCACATGGTCTGCATTGAAACTGTTTTAACAGTAAGATAGCAACAGGAAGAAATGATTTTTTGGGGTAAACCACGCACCTTCCTCTGTCTGAGGAGGCTGGTAGGGAATCAGTCATTAACAGACTGTAGACATCTCTGCCACAGCTTCACACGTCCTCATGACTTCAGCAGCACATTTAGCAAGACAGCCATCAGTAACCAAGGGAGATCCCTTCTCTTTCTTCTCCTTTCTGCTGGTACGGTCCCGGGTTATTGTTTTTACTGAAAATTCTCCTCTGTGTTTCACCACCAGCATCCTCTTCAATTCCTTGTTCCACGCAACTGCATCTCTCCCGTAAGCCCTGCAGGGCTTGCAGCCTGCTTCCTGTGTGGTTTAGCAGCACAGCGAGGTATCAAAGCCTCCATCCTGAGCATAGCTCTCTGGTGCCCTCAGAGCAGTTTCCTGAAATAAGCTGTTTCAGCCCCAGGTTGTGTTGATCCCATCCTTTCATCTCCAGGCTGCCTGATTAAAAGGCCAGAGTTTTGCAGGAGCAGAATGGCTGTGACAGCTCCCACTCCCCCATTCACACCAAACTCCAGCTGTTCCGAATCACTCCAACAACTGCAAGTCATTACAAATGGTAGAGGAACAGCCATATGCCAGGGAGGAGCCCCATTGGCTTGTAACATGCTCAGGATCAGCCGGAGGCAATAGTTGGAACCAATTTCACCAGTCAGTTGGGAAACCAGAACAAGTCAAGGCAACGAGAGTCTGGACTTAGGGCCTTTCTCTGATGTATATTGTGCAAGGCTGCCTTGCTGAACTAAGGAGCTACCTCCTCTCCAAAACTAGCAACTGAACTACAGGGAATTCAAGATGTTTGCAGTCTTCTGCCTTGACAAACAACAACAAGAGGAAAGGGATCACAAAGAGCCTCCCTGCAGGACAGCAAGCTCCTAACAGGCAAACAGGAAGCCTTTAGCCAGCAGGGGACAACACAGCCTCGCTTCTCTGTCCCCCTGCACTCAGTTTACAACCTCCAGCCAGATAGACGGACTGAAGTTGTAGGAGGTGAGTAAATCTAAGTGCTGCAGGGAAGCCACTGCCTGTTCTGTTTCCTCCATTGCACATCGCCACTGTTCTGCCCAGGGGAGCACCAGAGACTGGCATCCAGTGAGGAGGAAGGACTGATAAAACTTGGACTTCAGCCTTGTGCCTCAAAGCTCTCCCCGGGACTAAGCCTGATGGAGCGTTATCTTGCCCCAGGTACTGCAATAGGTGTTGTCTTGGTACTTCAGACACCACCTCTTCCTGTCCCTGTGTTACACAAGGGTTTAGCGAGAGCCTTTCTCCCTGGTGCTGCCCTTTGGCCACACTCAGGACACACACAAAGCAAGGCTGGTTTGGAGCAGGGCAGACTGGGCTCTGAGGCTGGAGCCAGTCATACTGGCAGCTTTCTGCTCCCATGCTTTAGGCTCTGCATCTCCTGCCTGTGTGCTCTGGGCTCAGGCAGCTCCCAGCACCCGTGCTGGTGAGGAACAGCCCAACGACAGGAAACGCTCTTTGCTTTGTTAACAAAACCACCTAATTAAGTCCATGTGGATGGAAAGCAAGAGGCAGTTTGGTTTCTCTTGTTAAATATTGACTGTTTACCCTTTGGGCACAGCAATCCAGTGAATTTATTTCCCCCTCTCACCTTACACACAGGGCATCACACCACTGAGCCTCCTCCAACCTCACTCCCATTAGAGCTTCCCTAACGATGCAGCAGGGCTGCAGCATAAGGGACTAATTAGAATAGACAATTCCAGTCTCCAAGCTCACCACTGACCTCCCATGAAGCGAGGCTTGGGCATGCCTGCAGGGTGGTATCCCACCTCTCAGACCTCTGCCACTGCGCTGAGTCCAGAGAAAATAAACTGCGTGGCTGAAATCCCAACTTCCCGGGATTATTCAGAGAGAGATCACAACAAACCACTCTGCAGAGATGAGGTGAGAGTTCAGCGCCTTTTCCATAAGCTACCTTGGTAGTTTTAGCCTGGATTTGGAGGGACTGGCCACCCTGAGCTTTCAGCCAGATACTCCCTGCAGTGTCCAGAGTGACTGGGGTTTTGCCCTGATCAAGGCAGTTGCCCCAGCATAAGCAGCATCAAAATCAGATCCACAGTTAAAGACCATTTCCCTTAGTGCTGTCTCTGGAGCCCAGCACCAGGGATTAACCCAGCACTGGTCAACAGGAGCACAGATCAAGCAGGACAGGCACATGGGATGCAGCTTGAGACAGCAGAAAGCAATTAGGACTTGCCATGCGGCATGAAGTGAGGGAGTAACACCCACCATGGGACACACAAGTCATAGCATGTTATGCAATGCCATATAGTGAGACACAGGTCAATAAAATATGACACAATACAAACATTAATTATATGTTAATTAGGAATAGAAACACTGTCATCTATATAACATAGCTCTATAAAGCATACATAGTCTTCTCCCCTAAGCTCGTATGCTGTAGGGTATGAAGCAGCACTTCATTGCACTGCTTGTCACGGCACTGACTGAGAACATTTAAACTCTTCTGCACTTCTGACTTATAATCCATGTCCTTTTGGGGTTTTACTCGGGACAAGTCAGCCTGGAGATCCCCAGCCCACTTCATACACCAAAACATGCTGCAGCTGCACGCTAAGGACAGCTTGGTGTGGTGTGGGTATGTACACACACATGCATCGAGACAGACATCCCTCTTAACTACTCGAAAGTGAACAGGCTTCCCTCAGCTAAGAGATGGGTACAGAAAGATCAGAGGCAGTTTTACAATCCTGGTGTCCAAGGAGATCAGCTCCAATAACTTCTGTGTCCATGCTGGGGCAGGCAAGGTCTCATGGGTCTGAACAAACGGCCACAAATAAGCCCTTGCACTGTTATTTTACATATACAGTGTATATGTAAACCACACAAATATATGTATCTATAAAACATATATAGTAATACATCTATTAGGGTGAATATGCATAGATACACAAGAGATTATAGACACACACATGTATAAAAGGAATAAAAAATACACCTAAAAATATATTTGTATAAAAGGAAAAAAGTTCCAGGAAAGTCACATGCTTCTTTGTAACTCACATCACAAATTAAACAGTGAAATTAGCCTTAGATTTAGAGAAAATAATGGAAATGTTTAGCTAACATTAGACCAAAGAGGCTTACAAAAAATTATTCCTACTCCTCTGATACCTTGGGTAGTTAATTAAGACTATAAAAGTGGTGACTTGAATAAAGGCAACGTCAGTTAATGTAATTATAGGAGAATGACACAGATCCATTATCTTGCACTGTCCCCAGGAGCACATCTGCAGGCAGCAGATACTGGGCACAGCAGAGGTTGATGCTGGATATCTGAGCACATCTCCAGGCACGTCTCCATGGATTGCACATCTATTTGCGAGTTAAAAGATCATCAAACACCAAAATCACTGCAAACCATGCCTCTGGGCTATCAGACAGGTAATGAAAAGGTTGTAGAGCTCCAGCTCACAATTAAAAACCCTCCTGAAGACCTTTAAGAAGAAAAGCAACACTGCATTTATTTCTTAAGGCATGGCTTTTCCAGGAGTACTTTTATTTATTCAAATGCAGGGGAAGAGAAGTTTCTTTTTTGTCTCAAATACAGGACATTGTGTACAGCATTGCTGATGGCAGTTCACAGCGGTTTGCTCTCAATGGCAGAAGATCTTCCCTTGGCTTAGAGAAAAATAAATCACGGCATTTAACAGTCTAAAGAGAACCTGCTTGTGCTTTGCAGTTGATTAAGTATACGTGCACACACTACTGTGCTCTGTCAACCAAGAAACAGAGGTACAACATAAAATACATAATGTGTTTTAAAAGTTACCTGATGTTCACAGCATCGTTATATTGGCCTAGAGTTCTTCATTGACTGAAGGAGCCAGGGAGGGGGGAAAAGTAAAGAAGCATGTTTAACACACCAGGTATATCTGACTCTAAAAGACTATAAAAGTTAAGGGGAAAACACCAAAACAAAAAAAAGCCCCATTCATGTCACTCACCCTTGTTTTGGAGCTGTGTATTCTGTGTGTCAGTACCAAATCTAGCACCATATCCTGCGCAATAGGAATGCTTGTTACGTGGCACACACAAACGAGCTGCATACAAAAGGTTTTACCATAAAAATGAAGATATTTATTCAAGAAGTACAAATTTGATGGTACCAGCCATCTTTGAAAGCCATTACCATGAGGCAGAGAGGACACAAACCAAAGTCTCTTGCTCAGAGCATATGAAAGTGTCTTACAAGTTGTCGGCTAACACAGTCATTTCAATCATTGCTCCAAAGCCACCTCCACTTTTCCAACATTCCCTGGACTTGAGAGGCACAAATAGGGTTTCTAATAAAAGACCAGTTAGTTATTTTAATAAAGCCATCAGCTAAAATTTATGTGGTTTTAAATTTCCTTAAACTGTCTCCAGCCTTTCACTGGATTCAAATTTCCTAAAGGAAAAATGGGACCTGGGAACGAGCAGGTGCAGAATTTTTGGAGCTCGAGATAAACTAAAAGTTTTAAGGCAGGAGTCAGGATTTTAAGTTCTCTATTTGCCCCATGGCTCTGATCAAATGGTCTTTATCTGTAAATACACAAATACAGAGTTTACCGCATAAATACCCAACAAGCAGTCCTGCTTGGAGAGCAGGAACACCTTTCTTCATGGAGAGTCCAGTGGACACATTCCTTAGAAGTCTCCAAGTCCACATAAGAAGCCCGCTGGTTAAAACATCTCATCTTCCAACTAGTTGACTTTTGTAGGCTCAGTGGCATGGACCTCCCCCAGAAGGAGAGCTATAGCTGCATCTCCTATGAAAAAGAGCAACACCCCCACGGCTACAAGAGTATCTAAGCGGATGAAATACAGAAGAGGAGAGCCATTTGCAGAACAGAGCAATCAAAAACACTTGATGAAAGGGGAAGTCTTAAAGCAGGCAGACTTGTATATACAGTCATTAACCAACAGAAGTGTTTGTAGCTGCGGATGTAATAGCAGGACATTCATCTTCTTTGGGAGGAGACAGAAGCACAGTTGCTGGGAAGTGTAACTCCAAGGCTTCCTCGATCAGTTCACTTGCAAGGCAGACCACCAACATCTTAGTGGGTTTGAAGCAGATTTCTTCTCAGGGAGCTCATCCCCCCACCCAAAGCAAGTCTGCTCAAACACCTTTCTCCAATAGCTCTACATCCTGCTCCAGGAGAGCACAAGGTGTCCAAGAGCTGCCAGTCATCATCCAGGAGGGAGCCAGAATTACAGGGGAACTGGTGAAGGGCAAAGGAGAAGCAGCCCCTTTCTCTAACAGAGACTACTGACATTTCAACATAACAGGAGCTGAGCAGCGCAGTGAAAAAGCCAACAGATTTTTTAATGTAAACATTCTCTGCATAAGGTGCAGGGTCTTGGATGTCTGTACAGTGACATAGAAAAGAGTTTGTAAAGTAGACATCAAGAGTCAGAAATGTAGCTACCACTTTTGCTTCTGAAGAAGATAGAAATGGAGAAACGTACAGCATTCAGTCTGTCAACACTTACACAGCAAAAATGCTTTCAAAAATCCATGGCTAAAAGCATCCCACCATTGTAACAAAGATTCTTTTTTTAATAGTTTTTAAAAGGTTTTTACATTATTTACTAACAATGGATATATATGCAGAAGCATGTCATACTACAGCAATATCAATCAGCCATCTGCTTTACCAAAGGTTATGCTCATTGCCACGTGTTGCCTTGTTGCTCCAATGAACCCCCCTGTTCTCTCCTCCCCAAAGCCACTTAGGAACTTTATGTGGAAGGCAAAGAGGAGCTGGGTTTTGTTTGGTTGCTCCTGGGGTTAATGTTTGTTGTGGTGGTTGTTACTTTTAGCATTGGGGTGTCTATTAGAGAACTCAACTTACTACACTGGTGACTCACATCATTTAGTTTTCAAAAATACCTCCCAGATGCAGAGAAGCAAAGGCTTTCAGAAAACTGAACCAGTTCTTGCAGCACAGCTACTTCAGGCTGTGTTTTCTGCACCAATAAATTGAGGGGCACAAGGAGCCAAGGTGAAACTTTCGGGAGCTGAATGCTCTGAAGGAGCAGCTGTCACTTCACCGTGGAAGATGACCGTGAACATTCTTCTGCAGTGCACCAAGTAATGGATCTACAGCATCTGGGGCTTTCCTGGAGCTCCCTCGCCCCCGCAGACTGCACGTTTTGTGCCTCTCTGCCCTTCAAGCTGTTGAGGAGTGGGGACTTTCACCGTGTTGTTACTTCTGGGTCAGGCAGACGCAGCAATAAGGAGTATAGAAATCTGAATCACGTCAAACAGACGTGATTACTGTCACTAACATGGTAAAGAATGTTATCTACTGGCAACAGTTCATAGCCAGAGCTAATCAGGAATGACACAAAGGGCTGATGGGCCTAATAAAAAGTCCTATTACTCCTCACTTGTCTGTACTTGGCATTGCAGTTCACAGCTGTATGTTAAAAAACCTGTTGTGTTGCTTCAATTACGCCCAAGACACCCCATGGTGCTGGCAGCACACCAACTGGAAGGCCAAAAGGCAGCCCTGGCCATGCTGCCAGCAGCATTGAGCCCAAGCTCAACACACACTCTCCCTGCAAAAGGAAGATGGCCACACCAGCATTCTTCCACCCATCCTTGCTGTGAGCAGCATCCACCA
>JANHGB010015665.1:0-11330 GCA_026283785.1 Coracopsis vasa | reverse complement strand
TTTAAAGTAATTATTTTATGCATAATATATAATTCAATATTTTATTGTTTACATATTTTGACACCATACAGAATTCACAGAATGGTTTGTGTTGGTACCTGAATGTGTAAGATGGATCCTACCTGCATGACCTATGACATGCCTGAATGCGTAGGGCGTTCTAGTAGGCTTCATGTCCTAGACCTCCGTAGGTACTTTTTGTCCAGTTTGGTATTAAGTATGATTTGCTACCTGTCATTCTTATGATTAAAAAGGTGCCTGTGTTTTTTTCTTTACAGAAAGGTAAATGGAAGAATGATTCAGATATCCCTATATTAACTGTCCATGTCTTATGCTGTCAATACAGTGAACTCTGTTGCTAAGGACAAATAGTGGTTTTAATTTGCTTGCAGGTAAGAACAGAACTTTTTAGAGACAGGTTTGCCATATGTCCAACTATTTTTACTCTGCAAAAGTTGTAGGAATGCATTTGGAGGCTTTTTTTTTTTTTTTTTTTCCTAACATTTCTTTACTTCCTGCTGTAGGAAAGGATATATTCTACATGCAGATTTAGAACTGCAGGGAAGCTTTTATTATAAAGAAGATGCCAGTGATATAAATCATTTGGAGGAGGAAGAGGTGAGAGAGGAGGTAGTAGTTCCCTTATGTTTACCTAAACTTTCTGTTTTCAGATGGGCCCAGAGTAGAAGAGAGGAAGTAATTTCTGGTCTAGTTAAGTATGTGTTTTTTCCTGCTCATGCTTGTAGGAAAAAATATAGGTTCAGAACAACTCTGGAGCAATTTAAGGACTTCAGAACCATTGTTTGTTCTCTGCTAATGATTTTATATCTTCCTCTTTAGCAGTGGATATTTTAAAGCAGTAGGGAGAATTCAGGTTGACTGAAGGCCTTATAGTCTTTGTTTAAATGTAGATGAATGTACTCTACAGAAGAAGCAATAAGTGCCACAATTTGTGAAAGAAGTGTAAGTATCACTATTTGTGAAAAAGAACAGATTAAATTAGTGGTGTGCCTGAGTTCCTCTGCCAGCCCTTCAGAGCACCTGACTCAGACTCCTGTTCTGAGTTGCCCTACGGAGGACAGTGTTTCTTTGCATTAGATAGAGGGGAAGTATGTTGCTTCAGTAAAACAAATGGTCAGAATGCCTCCTTAAGTCTCCCCTGGAAAAAAATCTCTATTTCTTTCTCTGACTACAACATTGACTTGAATTGTTTAATAACAAATATATATATAAAATCAGTTACATCCAACTTCTTTCAGAATAGCCAGAAAGTCTGAGCAGAGCTATTTCTGTGTACACATATACTTGTTCATACACAGAATTTGTAAGGGTGAATGTGAGGTGACTGTTTTGTGTAGGTGCTGTTTTCTGTTGTGGCTACTTAAGCTTCTTGAGTGTGACTTAGCTGGTGGAATGCTTTAGTTAAGTTAAAGAAAAACTGCTCAATATCTGCCTATCTGTGTGGCTACTGTGTGTATCTGAACTAACCCTGCTTATAAGGAGGAAGCTCTTTACTGTGAGGGTGGTGAGGCACTGGAACAGGTTGCCCAAAGAAGTGGTAAATGCTCCCATTCCTGGCAGTGTACAAGGCCAGGTTGGACAGAGCCTTGGGTGACATGGTCTAGTGTGAGGTGTCCCTGCCTATGGCAGGAACTGGATGATCTTAAGGTCCTTTCTAACTCTACCTATTCTATGGTTTCCGACAGAGGTGAACAGAATTGCTCTGTGCTGGGGGAGTCATACTACTTGTCAACTACTTGTTTTTGTCTTCCTGCCTACTTGTTCTCACTAAGTACCTCATGCTAGCTTTGATGCTTGCTGGAATACTCCATGCTTTGATTTAACTCATTAAAATGTCATCAGTCTGTCTCAGCAAAAACCCCTTAAAACCCACAAACAAACGCAGTCAATTTTCTGCCTCTTTATTAAATAACATAGGCCCAGTGAAGGTTTTCTGTGCATCTGTGAGGGAGATGTAGGCTCAGTGGAGAGCACAATAGGAGGAAGGCAGCAGAATTTCTCCTTTTTGGCAGCTGGAGCTGTTATGATGATTCTGACATTTATGGAAGAATCCAACCTACAATGATTTCATTAAATTAGATTTCAGTCACATACGAAGTTCAAGTGGTTAAATTGCATTTGGTCCATGACTTTTTGGACACATGCAAATAAGCATGAATTTTAAGTATGATGTATGCAAGTGTATACTAAAGTAGAGAGCCATGCATGTACTCATACACACTGCAATTGGTTCTTTGAAGTTAAGCGCATCTGCGTGTCTCTAGGAGTGGGTCTTTAAGCTGATTAGAGGGCTGACTGCTGCATTTCATCCATCTAGCTGTAAATACAAAACTTACTCTAAATAGTAAATGTTTTCAGGATCCAGCTTGCTTTTCTCATAAATTGAGTTCTGACTCCAGATATGTGGAGATAAAAAGAAAGGATTTCAAAGTGCTATTCCCATTCAGAAACATTTAAATCTTGAATTTAAAAATAGTGCTTTTGGAAATGGTCACGGCCATGTTGTGTCTTTCACTGAAGATTTCATTCCTGAATCTTAATTCATGTGTCAGGTGTACCAAGAATTCACCTTTTGAAACTGAGGATTTGTTTGATAGGTGTGTGATGCTGCAGCAAATTATGGAAGTATAATAACATAGCAGAAAGCTTTAATGTCATCCTAGTCTGAATTCAAACCTATTTTGTTTCTAGGCAATAATAATCAAAAGGTCTGCTCCAAGGCAGAGCCATGTGCTTTCAGCTACCTTCATTTACACATGGGTCCAAATGTTCCAGTTCAGATTTGCCTGTTCTTTACCTCATTTTCTTCTGAGACTTTCCCTGGTAGTTTTGTCTTCTTGGGGATATCCTTCTGTTGGATACTTCTTACGGTGTTATTGTTTGTATGCTTCTGTGTTGTTCTTTCTTCTTTGTCTTTTCCTTTTACTCTGTCCTTCTTTTACAGTTATTTCTTCATATGCAATATGTCATTAGCTTTAGTCTAGCTTCTGGTGAACAAATGGTCATAAGACAGAAATTTGCAAAATGGCTTAAACAGCTGTTCCCATCAGAGTCAAAATATTTAACTCTTGAATTACTGCTAGACATAGTGCCTCTAGAGCTGAGGAATATAGTCACTGGTTTGTGGTTGGGGTTTTTTTACCTCCATACCAAAAATGAACATGAAACGTCAAGATGTTCAGAGAAGAAATTGTGTGTGCTCTGGGGCATGTTACTTGAATGTGAACTCATTGTTTGTGCAAGTAATTCTTCAAATGTTTTAATACCATGATGCATAAATCATAATATTTTTCATAAAGTTGTGATTTTAATTATCATTAGTTAATCAGGGAAGATATACAAATACTCGGTAACTGACAAAATATCTTATTAAAACCAGAAGCGTGTAAGTGCAGTCATCACAAACTAAAAATGCAACAATATGACTGGTTCTTCTGAAGTGAATTCCTTGTAGGTGCTTATCAAGCTTTAGAAGATGTAAAATTTCAGAGTTCAGATGGTTTAGAAGAAACGTGTTAAATACTTGGCATGAACTAAACTGTAGGCGCAACAGGAACTTGATGGTATAGTAGGTGGTAGGATTCATTTATGATAATTTATAATGGAATTCCCCTGGAACTATGTATTCCACCTACTTGAATGCACAATAATTAAAAAGATTAACAGTATGCAGCAAATGTTAAGACATGAAAAAAATTGACAGGTTATTGTAAGACATGGAACTAAGTGTATGACTAAGCCACTGTTTGTAAGTAGCTCTTAGTACTTCTGGTGTGCGTTGTGGTCTCTATATATTGAACTTCTGTGGTTCACCTCTTGTCTAATAGCTGTTTATTTAAACATTTTTATTTGTCTGGAATACTGAGCCTGTGTATATTTTAATTTAAAGCATGCAGGCTGCCCGTAACAGGAAGCGCTACGTAAGGTTTTTGAGATGAAATCACATTTATTGTACCTGGTAACTGACTGTGGTTATGTGTTTCAGTGGTATTTTCAAAATTACTGTGGGTTTTGGGTTTTTTTCCCCCTCTCTTTTTTTTTTTTCCTCTGTTTTAAAATTAAATATAGACAGAAATTCTGGAAATGGTCCAAGTGATTGGGAGGTTGGAGGGCCAGGGAGAGAGTAATGGTTGGTTTGGGATGCTTTGAACAAACTTCCTGTTATTACTGGAATTTTAGTACAGTGTTCAATGTGCACATTGAGAGTGTTTGGTCAACTTTTTACCTATGTTTACCTGAAGTGAACTGCATAGTGGAAAAAACATGTAAAATGTGATTGCAGGTTTGTAAGTAATAATGTCCGTTGGTTTGGAGGGGCTTATTTCTTATCTCTCCAGGATATTCTATCTAACTATGTGAAGTAGTTTTAGGTGATAGCATTTGTCTAGTCAGTGTGACACAATTTGTTGTTAGCAATGAACTTGGTATTTCAACAAATAGTTTGTCAACAGAAATAAGTTGGTGCATTCTGAAATGGGTGTCTTTGAAAAACATACAAAGGATTTCTTCTTAGGGAGTTAGTAATGCATTATCTGCAATGACATAAGAAAGTGGCATAGAAGAATTCTCTTTGGTTTGTTATGCTAAGCAATAACATTGAAAGGAAAAGTGCTAACAGTATCTGGTAGTGTGACCCAATTCACTTCATTACATATAAAAACCCCCAAATTGTTTAAATTAGTGTGTAAAGAGAGAACTTTTTCACAGCTTAAGTTTTTCTGACAAATCTTTAAGTTTTTCTATATGCAGGACTTGCTTAAGGAGTTCTAAAGGAGCTCATAAAACTGTCCCAGAAATGCATTTTTAGTAATATTGGGGAGGGTGGAGGAATCTGGTTCAAGCAAACTAGTGATGACTACAATGAAGTCAATTGGAATGTTGTCCCATTCAGGATAACCTGACTGATTGCTTTCTCAGCTATTCACTGTCTCTGCAGATTGAGGGACACTTCTTTGGGCATTAGGAATAATTGTCAATTTAATCCCCTGGTAATATTCTGGTTTTGGCAAAATGCACCATGTGCGGTTTTGTTACAGCAATTGAAAATGAAAGATACGAAAATATTTTATTGAAGATATTTTAGGAACATAAAGGTCTTGGCTCAGGTTGAAGTAGCAGGTATGTTTTTCTGAGAAGCCTAATAAATCAGTGATAGTGAAATACATGATGTAGATGTTAATATGGCTAATTAGAAGTGTATTGACAGCCACAATAGAGTATTATTGTGAGGGGGAACTAATGTAGACTGATAAATGTACTTTGTAGAGAAGCTTCTAATTGATATTTTTAAGAATTTATTATACCACAGCACAGAGTTATCCCAATCTTATTATAAAGATTTCTATTGAAAATCTATATTATTTCGAGGTGTGTGAATGTGCACTAATGATGGTTATTACTTTTCAGAGTTGTGTACTTAAAACTATACATCATTTCTTCAGTTTCCAGTTTTACTCTGCGAGCTGTTGAAAGCTTCACTGTGATCCAGGGAAGCGCATCAGCTTTCCTCCTGAGGTTCAGGGCACCTCTGAATTGAGCACCATTTTGTTCTGCTTTACAGTACTGCTTAATGCGTGTAGCTGGTGTAGTAGGTAATTGAATTGTCATATTTCTGGCATAAGCTGGTAGAAGGAAGTTTCCTAGTTGTCACATAGAATAGATTGAAAAGGTTGGGCTCATCTTTTAACTCTCCAAGTAAATAATGAGCAAGTAGTCCTGCTGGGTAAAGGTGATTGGCAGGTGTTTTTATCAAAGCACATATTAGTGTACATATACATATTGGGGTAGGATTTCAGGGGTGAAAATACAACATCAGTGTAAGAATAATGGTGCAGCTAAGCTGTTTGAGAGGAATGGCTTGTACTGCTATCCACTGGGACTGGTTGTGGCCGACTAACACACCCACATCAAACCCCAAACACGAAAGAGTATTTTTAACAGATTATTTCACAGAGTATTTTCTCCAAAATGTAAGACAAATAGATGTAGTTTTGCATATTTCTAACCATTCTGACTTGAAGTGTTAGAAAAGTTGAGGGATCTGACTTTGGTAGGATTAACACTCTTAATTAAGTTGTCCAAAGTAGCAGTTTAATTGGTGTTCTTGTGCTGGTTTCCTGTGTCTTCATATCATGTTTCTACCCTGTTTTGGAGAAATTTTTGGTACTTCAGAACATACTTAAGAGAAGCATGCAGTTATTTGAGGTCCTGATTCTTGTTTTAACAGCAGATGAGGAAATGCTGGTTGTACCAATATTGTGTCTGATTTGGGAGAAATTGTCTTCTGTGAGCCCAATAAAATGGAGTTTTAGAGGATAAGGTATCTGGAAACCTGGAGAGCTGTTATGTGATCACTTGCTTTCTCTGTAAGATTAAAATAATACCAGTCACCTTTTGTTTTAAGTGCATTGCTGTCTCTGGAGGAAATCTTTCCTTGTTATATATTAATAGATTTAAGTTCAGCTGCAGGGCAAATAGAATGAAATCCAAAGATAAAGAAACCACACCTGGGTCTGCAATGGATGAAATTGCTTCATGTTTGAGGTGCTGCTGTTCTGAAGTGTTCATCCCTAGAGCCCATGCTTGCTGAATGTGCTAGACAAGCTGTTGGTAAACTTGCATTTCAGAATAGCTTGCTACACATAGAGAATCTTTACGTATATAGCATAAAGTAATTTGATGTTTTCCGATTAAATTTTCATTAAAAGGATTATGTATAATTATAAGGATTGTATTTTGGTTATATTAATTAAAGCTGTTAGGTATGGTATAGAGGGCAAGAATGGAGTGGGTACTCAGCTCTCTGCACTCTTATGGTTTTGTCCTCTGCTTATTACTGGTAGACGATCTGTCACATATAACCTTGGTCATTTCAAACTCTGGTCAGGATCACTTACTGTCTCAAAACAAGTTCTGATGAAATTCACCCAGTGTTAAGTGAGGTCCTGAAATACCAGGGTTTCCAGGCTTGGAACCCCAGGAGCTCTAATATGGAGAGGGTCTGTAAAGCATACCTTTAAGGAAGGAAACTTGCTGTTATGGTGGTATCTAAGTCCCATTTTGGACAACATTGTGGGGCACTCGGGTGAAACAGGGTGTGTGATCAGGTTTAGCTTTCAGGGTCATTGTTCCTCAGGAACAAAAATGTTCTTTGCTGAGGAAAATTGTGATAAAGAGCAATTAGAATTGAGAGCAGTGAGATGTATCAATGCCCAGTTCTGCTTAAAACTTCATTTCAAAGCATTGAAATCTAGAGTAACTAAGCGGTGGTGTTTTATTAGCTTAGATGTACATGAAGTGTAGGTAAGGAACTTCAAATGCAAAATCATTCATGTAAATAATTTCCCAAGGGATATAAAGGAATGCAGTTCTTGGGGAAGGCAAACAACATCTCTAGACAAAGGGTCATATGTTGGTGACCTTTTCTTGTTGCTTATTTGCATTGTAAATGAAGCATCTAAAATGAGACAGTGGTGCTCAGGCACATATTAAAATGCATTTGGTACTTTTATCCACAAGGAAATTTTAAGCTGAATGGAAATACAGTGCAGAGTTCACTTCTATAGTGTTGAAACTTGTTTTCTGTGTCAGATCTGGTTGTCCAGCGTGTCAGGTTTCATCACTTGGCTTGTGATTCTTTACAAATCATCAACTGGAAAATCAGAATGATTTCCATCATGAAGCAGAAGCTGCTTATCTTTGCCTCACAGAATGACTTAGGCTTAAATTCTGCTGTTTTCCCTGAAGGAAAAGCTGTCTTGTATAGCAAAAGTTGCTGTAGGGGGGAAAACATCAAATTTGTCTTTGACAGCAGCAGTGTAATAGAAGGACTTGTGTTTATGTCCCGCTTATTGGACATCAGAGTTATTAGACATTGTGAGATAAGATTGTGAGTCATGTCCTTGTGACATGAATATCTTAATGTATCAGGAGGTTGAATCTCATTTACATGTGAAAATTATTTTGTGTCCATGTTGCTGCACTTCCTTTCCTTGTCCTATGGTCTTTCTAACAATTCTGTGATTCTCTCTGCAACTGTATTGTGTTTGGGTTGTTTGTTTTTTCTTTGGTTGTTGAATAAGATTTTGGAAAATGGGATGGATTCTTTTCCTTTAGTGAGTCTGCAATAACAGTTAAAGCATTGCTCTCTTCTTTCAATAGTATACAGAAGAGATCAAGGGAGTTCACCGGTCCTTCTTGCAATTAGGTCATGTTTTATGTGTCCTTGTGTTCCACAGCTTCTCCTTGTGATCAGATGCTGTTCTGTAAGATGCTTTCCTGAATAGTTCAAGTAAACCCAAAACCTTGTAAATAGGGAGCAAGGTAACTGTTTAACAAGAAATGCTACTGTTTTCCTAATCCTATTATGTTCTTTGCAAAGCACGCTTGGTTTCCTAACCATTCATGTGGACTCTTCTATTTTCTGTTTGTGCTTTACTGTAAGCAGAAGAAATGCATTTGAAATAGCAAAGGAAAAATAAAAATCTGGACATTACACGTTATACTCAAACCACTCAGACATATAGTAGAACATTTTTATTATGTGATTCTTCTCTATGGCATTTGCTATCACAGTTATTGCGAAGTGACTGCTAAATTTCAGCTTGAAACAGGCACAGCATGACAGCTGATAATTTCACTGTTCAAATATTAGAAACCAAGACTTAAAAAAAGATACGTAGCAAATATGAAAAGCTGGGATTTCTTTATTTTTCTGACCTTTTGGAGTGTGTTTGGGTCAGCTTTAAGTTTTTACCCTGTGGATGTGGTAGCTAGAAACTTCTTCTCATGTGATCATTTAAATTTGACACCTAAGTTTTCAGGAGGAAAAAGCTTCAGTTATTAATGTTGGTTTCTGTAGTTGTGCCTGAGGGAGTCCTTTAAACCCAATCCTGTGTAAATTCACAAAATTCATTATTTGAAAAGTCACAACAACTGTAAGAGGGGAGGGAGGGGAAAGAGTAGAATGTATGGCTGAGTGACCAAGATAACAAGTGGTATGGAATGCCAGTATAGCTGCTTCAGCTTGAGATGTAAATTTATCCAGGAGAGATCACATTGAAAGGGAAGGAAGTCCTTTGGTAAGGTAACTGCTGAGCAACCATAATGGGTGAGGGAGGCAAGTGCGCAGTAAAGCTTATATCAATATCTTGATGAGAATATAGGGAGAGATTTGGGATAAATCTATAGACCAGGCCAGCGAAAAATACAGCTCAAACTGGAGCAGTCTGAAACTGTATTTATGCCTCTTCAGTGGTTTTTGCAGGCTGGAGATGTGAAATGTTTTCTTCCAGGCAAGCAAGAAGTTTCTTTCAGGGGAAAAAGATATAAAGCCCAGAGTATCTTGCAGTAACATCATAGGCCAGGACACTACTGGTGCAGGTCATTGGGCCTCTTCCATGGGAAGGTTTTTAAAAGGAACTAGGCATTCCCGTATTTCTTTACATTACCTGTGATCTGTCCATTTGCATACTTTAGGCTCCTTAGTACTGAAAATGCCAGCTCTAAGATTCTTCAAGAGTAAGCTGAGTGGGAATGGTGGTTATTTCTCATACTTTCATTTCAAGGGCAAAGGTTTGAAGTAACAAAACCTTCTTTCTCATAAGTATTGCCTAGGCAAAATTTATTTCATGTTGCACAAATATTTGGACTGAGTCACTGAAAATCTCATTTCTTCTTGCTCATACACTTTTCAAAGAATGCTAAATTATTATTTTTATAATCCTTCACTTGCTACAGAGTCTGCCAGAAATGTTTGACTAGACCTGTGATTAAAAAACCCAGTGTGTTCATGTGGTTTCTATATCCTATTGAAGCAGAAGTCAGTAGGGAAATTGGTTATTCTTTTCCTTGAGTGCTTAGGGTTGGCAGGAATGCTTTATGAGCTTTGGTCAAATTAAAATTAATAACTGTATTTTCTCTACACTGTCTGTCCAAATTGCCATAAAAGCTTTATATTGTCTTCCATTCCTGTGAATGGACATACTTTTCCGAAAGGGATTAATGTGTTTGATTAAGAATACTTAATGAAACTAACTCAGTAGCATTGAAAATTACTTTTAATTATTGCCATTAAAACCTAGTAGCAAAGTGTCGTGACCAAATGGAGATTTCCTAATGTGTAGAACTAGAGCCCTGCACAGTATTGTGCAGTGGGTTACCAGAGACCAAGCTGTAGATTTAAGGAGCTGAAGACAACAGATGAGTTTCAGTGCTGTTAGTGACAGTTCCATCCTTTGATTCCAATGATGCAGAGTGACTTCCTTTGAAAATCACTGTGGCTGTAGAAAAGTCGAGTGCTCAGCCAAGAAGGAGACCTGCTGAGTTGAAGAGTGAAGAAAATCCGTGAGTTGAGCATGTGTTTTAGCTGGTCTAAAAGGATAAGCAAAGACTGATAAATTCAGCCATAATTACAGCAACTGGAATTAGAATCATTCTGCTTTCATAGTAAAGAGTAGTGTAAACTATAATGCAAGTTGTATGGCCAAAGTATATAGCAGATAACTGCAGTGTTGCTGTCCTGATTTCACTTTCTTGCGGTTTCACTAGGCTGGATCATTCTGTCTCCAGCTTCAGTGCTTGTGCAGTACTATTTTGCCTGCTACATGTGCTATGTGCTGTCCTCCACACCAGTAGTGAAATAGACACCCTCATCTTAGTGTGCATTGGACACCTCTGAAGTTGCAAATTATTATACCTTGAGCAGTTAAGTCTGTATTATCTGCATTGAAGGTTTTCTTTATGAGATAAGAAAGTTTTTCTTTGCAAAAACTAGAGATTGCTTACTGTGAACAAGAAAATAGTGTGATACCATGGATACTGAGCAAACTGACCTAGCTATTGTGTTCATAAATGTGTTGTCATGTATCAAACAAGTATGAAAGTGTTTCTATTGCTGTATATGGCAGCAGTCAAGAGACTGGATTTAGAGGGCATTGTCATCTACTTCTGTTAGCATTATACCTAACTTTGAAGAATATTTAATTTTCCATCAGTCTTTCCTTAATCAATTTCTGCAATAAAAGTGGATTAAAAGTATCTCAAGTTATATTAAAGAGGAAACTCCCAATCGAAATACCTGTGATACAGAGTTTCCCAACTTCCTTGTTTGTCTGACAGTGATTCAGTCTGTTCAGTCATAATTTATCTGGTTATACGTGGTTTTGTACACATTCTCCCACCGTGGTTGTGGTTCTCTCCTGGGAACGCCCTGTATTACCAGCCGTGACAATACCGTTCCACGTCGGCCCAATTCTTGGCGTCACTGTCGCTTTTAGGTGATTCCGTGCCGCCAATAAGGAAGGTGGCCC
>JANHGB010015660.1:0-28851 GCA_026283785.1 Coracopsis vasa | reverse complement strand
GGCAAGAGCTTCTGCCTAAGAGCGAGTCTCAGTATCCCCTCTTTCAGTTTAAAGCCTTTCCCTCTTATCCTGTCCCTCCTTCATTCTGTTACCCCCGCTTTGTGTAACACAGGCCACTTGTAGCCATTAAGTGAAGATTTTTTCCTAAGTTCATTAATACTTGAGAAAATATTTCTCATCTTCCAAGTTGTTTTTATATCGGTTGGAAACAAAGAGGTTTGCAAACCTATTATTGACAAATGTTGGTATAATGAGAATAAATGGAACTGAAGCACACAGCTTCACAGGGCTTATTTTTTCCCCTTCCTTTCTCTCCTTATGTTCCATGCAGCACTCGTTTCAGTTGGGAAACAGGTGGAAGAAAAATTGAGTTTTCACTCCATTCATTTCTAATTACTGCTTTTTATCTCTAATGGGTGTGAAATGCTTAATCTTTGAACTACGGTGTCAAAATACATTTGCAAGATAGATCAAATTATAATAATTCCACCCCTTTTTTTTCCTTCCAGCATAGTAATTGTGCCAGTTTATTTATATATCATGGCCAAATTAATATTTCATCTCTGGTGCTGTATTCACACCCCAAATGACCATGTGCTGGGTAGAAGGAGAGGATGAAAAAGCGCAAGGTGTATTGTAGTTCTGGGTTTGGTGATGCTCTCCTTGCATCTCCTGATGCAAGAGATGGCAAATGAATGATGTGGGACCAGGCTAACTGTGCTGATGTGTGCTGGGAGCTCTGTTTGCGTAGTTAGATGGTGTCAAACAAGAACTGATGGCACAAGTGTGGACTTTGGAAGATAAACTGCAAACTTGAAACATGACCAGAATTGGCCAAAACTCTGTTACTGAAGTGCAGGATGCTGCTAATAACTGGAGATGGGTCTGGAAGATGTCCATAAAACTTATAGTCTGTTTTATTTGCATTTATATCTGCGATCTCGGCTCAAATTTTACATGGTAATGAGCCCAAGTCACATCTAGATGTGGTTGTGAGATGAACCTTGTTTAGGTCAAACTTAAAGGCAGGTACCTGGGTCACAGGGTGATATTTAAGCACAGTTGCTAGCAAAAGATAGAGGTTTAAGAGGTTTGCTTATAAATCATATACAGTCCTGGCCTGACCATATGTCCTTCCCAAGAGCCCAGTGGCCCAGGCAGGACATGGCTGTGGAAATTACAGTGCTTTTTCATGCAAGAAGCATCGAGGGACAGTAGCTCTCCTTTGAGCTTCTCATTCTGTCTGCAGATGCAAAGCGCCTCCTTTTTCACTTCTAGGGCCTTTCTGGGTTTGCCTCATTTCATTTCTGCTTTGAGGCTGCATTTGGGAAGCCTCCTATAGGTGTTGCTCTGAAATGATTTGCTTTTTATTTGCTATCCCAGCCCAAGCAGGAGCATTTGGTCAGTGGGGAAAAGAAGTGTCCACCCTTTGTTACCGCTGCCCTCCAAGGCCCCTCAGTAACCACTGCCAGAGAAAGCTGGCCCCCAAGGCTTGAATTACAGTGAAGCCATGGATAGAAAATACACCATGAAATTTTATGGCTCCTGCGAAGGGGCTGCCATCTGCTTTTTCTTTTCGCCCCCCCCCCTTTTTCTTTCTTTATGGCCATTCCACAGTCTATTAAACCATTACTGTCTGCTCCCCCACGTCCCGCCAAGGTCTGTGTCCATTTCAAAACACAACACTTTGGGTTTCAAAGCAGCCCTTGGGAATTCTCCAGATCATTCAGGCTGCACAGACCTTTACTGATCCCTTCTTTTTGTCCTAATTGAAATCTATTTGTTCGCATCCGTAGGTACATATTGCTCTCAGCCCCTTGGCCCCTCTCCTGCACTTGCTCTTTCTTCATATACAAGACAATTATGCTGAGATGAGCCTGAGCATGAATTGCTGTGTCTGACTGTGCCTTGATGGTTCTGCATAGAGGTTGCTGCCTGAATGATGCTCGTCCTGCTATGGGAGGCAAAGGCTGCAGGCACTGGGTTGCTTTGCAAAGCCAGCTACAAGGCTAGAAGCACTTTCCACCTGAAGACTTGACTGGCTCCAAACATCAAGCATGAGTCCTGAGTCCTCTGTCTCTGCTTGCTTTCCTGCACTGCTACTATTGTACCTCCTTGCTGTCGTATAAAGAGGGAACTGAATTCCACTTGTTTCTGGAAATGGCTTTTGCACATGTTGCTAGGCTGGCTGTGCCTTGTGACTGGAGGGGGTTCCTTTCCTTTCAACATCTGTGTAGGTTTCATGTCTCATTCCCTCCCAGGTTTTCTTTCTGGAAGGTGGAACAAAACCCCTTCAGCTGTAACAGGTGGGCCCTTAGCAGAACACACAGAGATCGCTGGGTACCCAGCATCGTGCTGCAGGAACATGGGAAGACAGATCCTGGTTCCCCCATTATACTGCTCTATCTCCAAACCAAAACAGCTTGCCATAGTAAATGTGTCTCTGCAACACATGAATGGATTGGAAAGGGACTGGAAGTGCTAGGGTGGGTGATATTGCCTTTGATTACAAAATAGCTCTCCTGTGGTCGCTTTTAAAAGGCACAGATTTACGTCAAGGTGATGGTTCACTCCATCCTGTCTCCCTTTCTGCTAGTCCTGCACTGCACAGCCATAGGTACCTGGCCAGCACTGATGCTGTGGTTACAACATGAGTAAAGCTGCTGACTTCTTTGTACCACAGATGGCTCAGCTACACTCTGCTTTCAGTGAGTTACGCTCCGTAGTTATTTCAGGCTGCTGCATGATGGTTTAGGGCCACCTGCAGCATCTCGGGGAGGAGGAGAGCTGCGGTGCTTACCCAGCCAAAATGAAACTGCGAGTAGTTCATCTCTGAGCTGGGCAAGCCGGGCTCTGTACAAGCGCCTTGTCGCAAACTCTGCCTCCTGCGTGGCTCCTCCTTTATACCCGCAATTCCTCTCTGAAAGCACGGCTGCCTTTTTGCGGCACGGATCCGCGTCTAGGGTCCGGAGAGCTGCGTAACCACTAGAGGGAGATGATAATGACTCTTAATACCGGTAATTTTCATGTTATCTGTAACAAACAGCAGTTACCCTTTGCAGCTGCACAGCTGGAACGAGGATAAGGTCACTCTCTGAGACCTTTCCATATCTGGAGAGGGAAGCTGAGCCGGGGTTGCTGGATCCTTATTTTGGGAGCATCTTTGGGGTTTTATTAATATAAATCACACCTCCTCACTCTAGCACTCTGTGCTTGAAGCCCAAATGCAAAACTTGGTTGCTGCCTCCATTTAGATTAAGTGGGAGTTGTTCCTGTTGTCCTCTGAAAAACTATATGACATATGGGACTAAACTGCTGGTTTTCAGCTTTTCCACCTGGAACAGAAACAGTTTTGGGAGCATTTGTAGCCACAGGCAGCGTACAAGGGTGCTCATCCCTGATTTAAGCCAGAATTCAGGTTTTATCTTTAAGGTAAAGGCTAGTCTGTGATGACAGTGGTTAACTGGTAATATGAGAACTGGAACTAGGATGATAAATACTTTCTATCCCAAAACATGGATCTTAGTTGGTAGTACATGGAAACACACATGAACATTGGTTTGAAATGAGTTCATATGATTAAAATGAAGGAAATAATCATTTCCAGTGTGTTCCTCTCGGACACGGATTTGCTTTCCTTCTCTTTTTCTCCATCTTTCCCCTGTGATTAAAAGGAAAGGGGGAAAGGGAAGAAAAGCTTAAAGCAGCTGAGTGTGTGTGACAGGAGGATTGTTGAAAACTGAGGCAGTTTCTTGGTTTGAAACAATGTCAGAATTTTCATTACTGGAGCTTTGTTTAAGAAAGAAACCCCAAACCCTGAGCAAACCAAAACCTCATGTGCAAACTGTCAGATTCTTTCAGAAGCTGTTTTTCACTTGAAAGCACTTGCTCATAGAAAGCATTTTGCCCAGCCTTATTATGAACACAAAAGCTGCACCTAATTGGTTTATATGTTGACAGGCATCTTATTACTGAGAATAACAGTGTGTGTGTATCCCACTCTCAGCCACAGCACAGGAGGGAAGGGCTGGCCCCTGTCATCTACCGGCGATGGAGACTTGCTGCTGGGAGAGGAGGCAGCAGGTTTGGTGGCTTTTCTCCCTTTTCCATTGCAAATCAGCTGTTTGTGAATGCAACCTGGGTGCTGGCAATGACAGTGTGATGTGATGGTGTTTTGTGCTTGTGCCTTCAGGGCTCAGCGTGGTCCAGCTGGGACATCAGGTGTCCTGTTGGACACTGGAGCAGCCGTGGTGCTGGAGGTGCGCAGAGCCCAGAGGCACCACACTGCCTTGATGCTCCTGGTGCTCCTCTCTTTATACATGGTCAGAGTTGACACCCTGCATGCTATAATCCTAAATACGGATGAAATGGAAGTGTATGGACTGAGGGGAATGACTTTGTGCTGGCTGAGGGATCTCATGGGACACCAGAGGAAGGCTTCCCGCTTGCTGAGCACTGACATGTAGCTCTCACTAATCAAACATTAAGGGGGATTTCCAGAAGTGCCTGCACAAGGAAGGCAGCCGAGACCTCAACAGCCTCAACACTTTCAAAAGCCTCTTTGCAAGCCTCTTGGCACCTCTCCGAATCCCTGCTCTCTCCCAGGGTCTGGCAACCCCTGCTTGGTGGCAACTTGGTGGCCCAGTGCAACCTCCAGCTCGGAGTAAATTCGAGCTGGTGTAAACCCATGGCAGAAATCATACGAGGGCTGGCTCCTGAGCACAAGGGCATTTCTCCAAGTCCCTGGAGGGTTTTGCTGCCCTCCCGTGCCAGCTCTGCACAGAATTCCTGCCTCCTGGTTCACTTCATGCCCCTCCCCAGCTCCAAATGATGAACATCATGGGGGGAAATGAAGGCTTATGTGGTAGTTAATAGCATCAAAAGGCCATTGAATGGCTGAGAGGTGGATGATAAATGTGTTTATGTTAAATGTTCTTGCCATTGGAGAGTTCTTTTCCTTGGGCCATATTTACGGAATCCCAAGAGCTGCTGCATATTAAATATATATAGGAAATAGAAAAACTAGAGAGCAACATAGAGCCAGTTGCAGGAGTTGCACATAAACTCAGGACCTACTTGGGACTGGGGATTTGCTCCAAACTTAATTCCTGACACATGAAAGCCTCAGGGGCTCGCCCTTGCTAGAAGCTGTGGTGTAAACTATGCATTCAGATTAATCCTATATCAAAGCGATGCAAAAAGGAATTCAGAGACTGTTCATTAGCTACAGGGATTGGGCATTTTTAATTAAAACCTACTATCTGATAGGGGACAAAGCCTTTGGCTTTGCTTGGGTGGGAGATCAGTGCTTGGCGTTGATGGTAAGCTGCAACAGCAATACGTCTGGGTGAGTCAGTGGATTAGCCATGGGAATGGCCACCAAACCTGCATGGCTGGGACCAGAGCCAAGGGACTATTTTGGTTGAGCCCCCCACATGCTTGTAGGGCTGGATCTGAAGGGTGGCCTGAGCTGATCCCTCGCATGGGTGGTTTTCCCTGTGTGGGGAGAGGCTGGCTCTATTGGTCTGATTTCCATCAGTGCATAGATACAGTCTTGAAGCAGAGCCTCCTTCAGCCTCAGTCTATCTGAAGTCCACAGACACAGAGCTCTCCCCTCTGCACCTCTGCATCTGCCCAGGTTGCTGTTTCCCTGCTTGGGTTGCATGTTATTAACATCTGTCAGCTCTGGTTAGTCTTTAATTGCTCTTGGGGCTCTGTATCAGGAGGAGAAGCATGGCTAAATTGCATGTGAAGTGACTGCAGGACTGAGCAGAGGAGTCAATGCACTCAAAGATAAAGGGGTTGAGCTTTGCAGCTGGGAGGAATGCTCTAACTTATCTGTAACAGAGAATTTAGCAGGTAGTAGGTCCCTAGCTTATATTCCTTCTTGGTCCGTTTTGATCCATTGGCCCAGAAGCCTGGGGTGGTCCCCCCTACTCAGACTGGGAACGTTACAGGGCAAAGCCAAATCCCTTCTTTATGCAGTGATTTTTCTTTCAAACCAAAGCATCTGCCTCTTTTCACGATGTCCTGCCCAGTTAATACCATCCAGAACAGACACTTGAAAATCTGCAGCACCAGCAGGCACTGAGGAACAAATGGGTTGTGTGAGAAGAGGGACTGAAGCCACCAAAGGACTGTCACCCCCTCGAGAGCTCAGGGAAAATGCAGGGCTCTGCTGCAAAGCTGGGATGTGCTGCAAATGTGTCCTGCTTTGCAAAAGAATACTTGCTCCATTCCCTAATGTGGGAGAGGGAAATGTCTCCTAGGGCAGCGAGGAATGGCTTCTGGAGAAAGAAGAAAGATGGGGTTTGTTTAGAAAGGACTGGGAAATGTCACAATGCATAACAGTATTTACAGCCAGGCAGTTCTCAGCTTCCTGAGTCCAGGGGCTAGAGGCACACAAGTTAAAATGCTCTGCACATGGCTGTCTTCGCTGTGTGTGTAAATGAGAGGAATCAGCAGGAATCTTACCTGGAAGTGTGTGCTGGCACAGCCTGGAGCCCACACTGTGAAACTCAGATGAGCAGCGGAAGGGGCTGTCAAAACAAATAGGTGTTTGTGCATCTCAGTGAAGACTGACACTGCCCAGCTCCAAAGCCAGAAATGGTCCAGGGGAGATGTAGAACTACGACCACCTCGACTGTCTGCAGCATGGGGACTCTTTTAGTGCAAACCCCAAGCCTTCTGTTTGTAAAATACATGTATGTGTATATGGATTTGCTGGCATATGCTCAACTGCACAATGAAGACATGTTGTGCTACTTATGCCTGTTATCCTTTAAGCCCCCGAGCATGTCCACTGCCAGTCAGACACATCTCTGAGCAGGAGAGAACATGCTCTGGCAGAGCACTTACATGTCATAAAGTGATGGATTTTCACACCAGGCTCACATGTGCTTGTCAGCCTTTCCACAGTGCTGGAGCACACGTGATGCTGCCAATGCCACGTGGCGTTCCCGAGGCTGTGGCATCCTTTAAGTGTGGCCTTGATGTAATAACGAAGCTTGCCAAGGATTTTGCTGCTGAAGGGGTAGGAAAAACACGCTTCCCACAAAATCAGGGCTTCGATTAAAACATGGAATTCCCACCAGGAAAAACCAGCGCCTTTCACTTGGGGTTTAGTGAAACATTTCATTTCCCAAATGGAATGGAAGAACTTCATTTCAGGAGTAATTCATATTTACTCCCTGACCTGAAATGTGTCCCTGAGGACATGGCTTTGCTGCTGTGAGATCTGAGCAGGACACTAAGCTCAAAGAGGACACGGAGCAGGGGCAGCATCACCTGTATGGATGCAATTTGAGGCTGAACTGACAAGAGCAGGCAGTGAAGTGGAAATTCCAGTTTTTAAGCTGACTTAGGTATTAGTGAAGCATCAAACATATTTGCAGGATAGGAATAATTTCCAACTCTCAGGCAGAGGAACCGGTGTTTGATTGGAATTGTTTACTTGATGAGATGGTGTGTGCATGTATGAGTTTATAGCAGTGAAAAGAGCCCTAAACACCATAGGAGATCTATGCTACAAGGACCTTGCATCTCACCTAATGCTAACCTCAAGGAGTGAAACAAGAGGATGTTTTCCTGCAGGCTGCTAAGGGGAATGCTACCCTGGAAAATGTTTAATTTTAGGTGTTGAAATTCAGCTATTTCCTGTGCTACACATTTGTGTGACACATACATGACATAACTGAAACTTCTGGAAAGTCTTAGAACATTACTCTCTCCCCCCAGTGTCATACGACTTGGAAAGCTGTTTGGAAAGTCATTTTAAATAGTGTGTGGGATGTGAAATTCATGGATGCATGTATAAAATCCTTGTTGGTGAAGCCAAGGTGTTCCTCAGCTATTTCTCGTTGTGGTCAAATAGTGCTTTACACCAAGGCTCTGTTTGTGTGGTTGAGACCTTGCCTATAAATCAGTGATCAAACCAGGCCTTTGGTGCAAATGAGTGTTTCTTCTTTGCTCATTGCCACTGACAATATATTCACTGTGATTCCTGCCTGAGTACAGGCCCAACTGTGCTCTCCAGTTAGCCTGTTAATTAGACCCCTGGTATCTGTTTAGATTATTAATGGAGCTGAAAGACTGCTTTAAAGGAACTTTAGATATAGCTGAAAAGATCGCTTTGGGGGATGGAGGATGCTGTAAGCGTGGGTCACGTCTTCTGCTTTGCTGTGCTGAGCTGGGGAGGTGTTTGTTTAGAAATCATAGAATGGTTTGGGTTGGAAAGGACCTTAAATTCATTCAGTTCCAGCCCCCTGCCATGGACAGGGATGCCTCACACTAAACCATGTCACCCAAGGCTCTGTTCAGCCTGGCCTTGAGCACTGCCAGGGATGGGGCATTTGCCACCTCTCTGGGCACCCTGTGCCAGTGCCTCAGCACCCTCACAGTAAAGAGCTTCTTCCTTCTATCTAACCTGAACTTCTCCTGTTTCTGTTTGAACCCCACTGCTGTACCAGGGATCTGGTGGGGTGAAACGGCTCCCTGGGTGCATGGTACTTGATGGGAGAAGTAGCTTCTCAGGGGGATCAGTCCTAGGTGGAAAAGAGGAGCACATGGGAGAAGAAACTATTTCAGTAAGCAATAGCTAACAGGGAAATGGAACAGGATTTTATAGAGCCCCCTCTCAAAATAGAGCATTTCAGGTAATTCCAACAAAATTAAACATTCCTTTTTGACTTAAACTAGCCCAAAAGGAAATGTTCCATTTTGATTTGCTGGATGAAGAATTCAATTTAGCTGGTGGGAGGGAAAAGAAAGATTTTCCCATGACATAGTTCAGCTTTGTAGAAATCTTATTTTCTATCAGAAATAAAGCCCCAACTTCAGTAGAAAGCTCCCTGCTGACTCCTGGTGCAACCTGTTCCAAACAGTGGGACTGGCTTTTGCATCATGCAAGGCTTACCCTTTCCCTTTGATCAGCACTGATTCACTTCCTACCAGTGGGTGCTCTGCCACCCGGAACACTCCATTCTCTGCTCTTTCACTCATTGCTGCTCTTTGTTTTGGGGACAGTTGCTGTAAGCTTTTAGCATCCCAGTGGGCATGGAGAAAGGCTCTTTTTACACATTCTCACTTGGCCTGAAATGAGTCTGGCTCTTCTTTTACAGGGGCTCATCCTGAAGGAAAAACACAGCTTTTCCTGACCTGGTGCCCCCAGAGTTATCTTTGTTTGGACTGCACAGTGTGCCTTTATCAGGCTGCGGGCAGACTGTGCCACCTCTGCTCACACACGTGACGTGGGGCAGCGGGAGGCACGTTCTGTGCTGAGCAAGGACAAACTGTCTGTTCATCACCAGCAAGAAAGGACCTTCCTTTCCCAGTGACCTGAAAGAAAAGCATGGCTGTATCCCTGGTACAGTCACCTCATGGGTGGCATTGGCTCTCAGCACCCCTGGATTCTTAGGTGTGTTTAGGGGGTGAACACATTCACAGGCAGTAGAAGAAAAGGGCTGGATGTCAGCAGAAAGGGTATATTTGGGTGTATTTGTCACCTGCCACTCCCTTGTCTTGTTCCTTTCTCCATGGGCTTGGATATGAGCACCCATACCTTAGACCCCATGGTAGGTGCAGATCAATGTCAATCACAGCCCTCAGCATCAGCTCTGTGCTGCAGTTGGGGGGTGTTTGTCTCCAATGGTGCTCTTGGAAGCAAATGGACTTGCACAGCCCTCATCCATGGATGTCAGGTTGGCAGAGTGAGTGGCCATCTGCGGCCATCAGTGGGGCTGCAGGATGCAGAGGGGAGCCTGCAGCTGGGTGCTGCTCTCAGAGCATCATGTGAGTGACAGACATGAGCTTGCCCAGCATGAGGCCTCTCCCTGGGCAGCACCAGCAGCCCAGCAGGAATATTTAAGGTCCAGAGGGTACCACTGGCTCCCCACAGCCCCATAAACATGGGAGAGGGATACTGGGAGAGGAGTGGCTTGGGCACAGCTCTAAGCTGCATTTAGCAAGCTGTCTGTGGCTTTTCAAACTGAGGGATCCAAACTATGTGGATGCAATCTTAAGATGAGCAGCAAAGGAAAACACAGGGAAAGCTGGAAAGTTTCAAACCAGCCTGGTTGGTTGCTTTTAATAAAATAAACCCTGAATCATCTCAGCAGCAGGCCCCACGTTTTCTCCTGAACTTATATTTTTCACCTAAGTGATGAGGTTTTGTTAAAAAAGAAAGAATCTGGTTTTGTTCTGGGGCAATGAGGAACTGGGCTTTGGGGTTTGTTTTTCCTTTCTTTGCTTAAAGTCGGTTTATTCTAGGGACCCGCTGCAAAGCAAGCCCCAAATAGCATCACATCTACACAAGGTTTCGAGAGTGCCAAGATCCCTGAGCTATTTCAGTGTTCAGATCTGAAGAGGAGTCCTGCCTTTGCTCCTCAGCCTTTTCTTTTATTAGGCCAGGCTTTTCTGTTCTTAGAATGAAAGAAAACACACGAGCAGGTTCTGTGGGGAGAAGGGAGTGAAGATATTAATAGAAATGTGGTTTTGGTCTAACACAATGTGCTGCAGCCTATGGGCATATTGTGAACTGTCTTAAGATATAATAGGAAATAAATTGCTTATTGGGGTAATTCTGAGCACTAACAGGCGGTCTGGTTGTTTTGGAGACTGATGGGACTATTCCAAGGGCAGCTCTTATCGGCAAGGGGAGGCTGTTACAGCAAACACTGGGTTTCTTGTCTGTTCAGAGTGCACATCCCTTGCAGCTAAATTAACAGTACAAATTGTCCAGGTCATGAATTGAAGGACACTGACCTGGGAGGTGGCGTTTACAGTACACGGCATCTCTCCAAGGCCTTGCTAGCGGAGATGTTTGGGCTTGTTTTGCCTGTGAGTAAATAGCTTTCTCCTCTTTGACCCCTTCCTGAGGGCCCAGCGGCTTCACCCTGACTTCTTCTCCTTGACTTTATCTTTTCAGTTCAGGAATTCCTGCCTCTGACCCCTTTTTATCAGAGGACATTTTCCCAAGTTTGTTCTACATTGGGCAAGAACCGCGCGATTTATCTCTGAGCCAGCATGATGGCCACAGCACTGATTTCAACCCCCATGTTTCCAAAACAAGCCTCTTGTTTATCTCACTTCTGTGTTGCTTGCGTTACCCTCCTGATCACAACTGGAAGGCTTCGTGCCAAAATACCTTGAGCAACTTGCTTTATGAAACGTTGCCTTTTAGAAGCAAGGTGTGATTTTAAGGGAACAACAGCCAGATCTTGGGGAACAGCCAGGCTGACCTCTTTTACTGTCAATAACATGATTTGAAGTCGAAATGGGTTTGGTAAAAGGTTGTCAGTAGCAAGGTGGAAGAGAGAAGGTCAAGTATAAAGAAATCCCAGCAGGTTTATTTGGCAATGTCTAATCAAACCTGCCCTTTGCCCCAGCTCTCCCAGGGCAGGCTGTGGATGGACTTCAACCTGCAAAGAAAGTCCTGGGGGCGCCACTTTTAATTCCTATTTTTTGAATTGCAAGGAACATGCTGATATTTCAGCAGTAATTTCACATGAAGGAGGGCCCTTTGTCAGCATCTAGAATGCAGGCAGTGAACTAGAGTTTCACTTGATTTCCAAGGTGGTTTTCCTGCTCCTTGCTAAAGGGAGTTTTGTTGAGAGCTAGATTTGCTTCTCTGAGCCAGATTGAAGATGGCTGATTTCCCTGACCAGTGTCATATCATGGCAATAGTGTTTGTGGCTTTCTACCTTAGATTCCCCTACCCAAGCTGTAAGAAGGTGGCCTTTGGCATCAGCCCACATCTCACATTCAAGCCCTCACATGTGCTTTGCCCTCTCTGCTTCCTCCATTCAATGCCTGAAACAAAAAGACCAAGAAATGAACCTTACTGTTGGAGTCTCTGTTGGAACCTTCCTTACACATGGAGTCAACCCAACACCCTGTTGGGTTTGCAGAGCATGGCAGCCTTTGCCCCCAGCAAGTGACAACGCCATGGCATGTGCTTCATGTGGCTGGTCTTGCCCTCATTCCAGAGCATTGCTATGAGTTTCATGCTGAACCTCCTTTGCCCCGTGGTGAGGAACACCCACAGCAAAAGCTGGGCATGCAGCAGGGAGCAGGGCATGGCTCTGCCCTGGCATCCTTGTCTTGGACACAGGCTGTAATATGGCATGTCACTGCCACAGGACTTGCGTCTCCAGGGCCACACATGGAGCAGGGAAGAGGCAGGGCTGCTCCGGCTGCTGTTTCCCTTGGCAGAGGCTCTGCCTGTTTGTTTGTCCTCCCTATTGTTTGTGCACAAGAACCGCACAAGGAGCCACAGGGCTGGGCTGGGGAGAGCTCTGTCAGCCATGGGCACGTACATCAGCCGTGGGGATGCTGTGTCCGCGTTCTCCTGGCATCAGGTGGGCAGGAGCGCTTGCTCCGGAATGCCATTCCACGCCGGATGTGAGGATGGGACATTTACAGCCCTTGATGATGGTGATGAGATGGAGACCTGGTGGGACAGTGCAGAGCTCACGTGGGGAGAGCTGTGTTTGTTTACTCCGAGGCTGAATTCAATCCTCTGTTGCTTGTTGCTCCTGTTGAGCAGGCTTGTAACGCTCTCCCCAAACACCATAAGTAGGTCAGCCCGAGGAGAGGGCCTTGTTCTGCTCTCCAGATGTCTGTCTTCTTTTTCCCTTGTTTTATTTTCTTTTTCCAAAGCTGAATCCTTTATTTAAGCTTTCCACAGAAGCCTGGAAAAAACAAAGACCTGGATGTGTTTCAAAACCCTACAGTCCTTTGCCTAAACACCTTTCGGCCATGTATCATAAATACATCACCTCCGTGGGTAAGAAGAGATGTCTCTTTTTTATGTGGTGCCTCGAGCATAGATACTCACGAGGTGATGTTGGGTCCAGGCCATGAACGGGCAGTAGGCTGCAGATCTGTGTGAGAAGTTTGAATATGAAAGCAATTGCTTGCAAATCACTTAAGATGTAATTCCTCCCCTATGGATGGATCTGAATCTGGGCATGGTCCTCTCATCCCCAGCTCTTTGCCTTCCTTGGAGATATGCCTGGTATCTGCATTGGTGTGTGGGCATGAAATGATTGGAGTGTAGGGATAGGGCCTCAGTTCAAACCCTGACCTCTGATGCTTCTCTAAATGTAATCTCTCAGCCTGTTCCCAAACCCTGCGTGTTTGCATGTTCTGTTGATGAGAAAGCCCTAAACCCCAGAGGGGGGAGCTGACAAAGGTGGAGGTCAGGGATGGGAGCCGGGTGGTGGTAAGCAAGGATGTTATGAAGCACATTCTCATAATGTAATCTGGCCAGTGAGAGGGAGAATGAATCAATGTCACCTTGAGTAAGCACGGAGATCAGCCTGACCACATTCCTGAGATAGCTGCGTGAAGATCTGACATTGTTATTCATGGGAGACTTAAAACAGAGTCCAGAGCCAAACCTCAGGAGCAGTGGGAACATGAATATGTTCAAGGTCATCTCAGGAGGTTGCAAAAGAGAAGGTCAGACCTGATTCCGTGAGTGCAGAGCAGCTCAGGTTCATTCTTCTGTCATGTCCATGTCTGTGAAAGGCCATTGGCAGCAGTTTGCCCTGCAGAGCAGAGTCCCCTTTCCTCCAGAGATCATCTGATGGAAGATGGGCATGAGATGAGCAGGATCTGCCATAATTCTCGGAAGAGAGTAGTCTCTTAGTGCTCTTTGCATGGTGCCAAGCACTTGCTTTGCAGCTAAACCTTCATGGTGCTGTTTTATTGCAGAACACCTTCTGTTTTAGTAAAGGGGATAAGGAGCATCACGTCCACATCACCTCCCATAAGGGCTATCAGTTAAAGCCCATGGTTCAGTTTCAGTTGAAAGGGCTGATAAATACCGTTTGCTCTGCTAATTGAAGTCCTCTCAGCCCCACTAAATGCTTCCAGAGTCCCTTATTGCTTATAGGGGTAGGGGGAAATCCCAGCCCATTTCTAATCGCCACATTTGAGTCTTGTGCAGACAGAGATGCATTCCATATGGCATCAGGATCCAAGCTGCCTGGCTTGGCACAGCCAGGCAGTTGATGGGAAAATGATATGTCTAATTGTATGGATGCCATAGTACTGGAGTCACTTGCTTAACCCTGGAGTTGTAAATAAATACAGAAAATAAAGAATATACAGTTGGCTGGGGATGATTCAGAGTATTCGTTGTGATGAGTTGGAGAGCAAACATATGAAGGAGGTTCTCATTTTCAGGCTGCACATGACATATCTGAGCTGGTTGTAAATTTGCTAGGTTTGGCCTATGGAGATTTCATCCAGCTGAAAACTCAGCCCCATGTTATGAAATGGGATTCTGGAGTCTCTTCTTTACTTTCAAGGAAGCCTTTTTTGATGTGTGGAATTGGACTACAAAGCCCAAGTGAGGGAGGGCTGCCCTGTGCCCTGAGCTGATTCCTTATTCTGCTTGTAGTCAATGCAATGTCTTCACTTTTCCCTAAAAATCCCATGTTTTGATCAGCTCCTGCTGCTGCTGGAAATGGCTGCAGCGCATCCCACATCAGAGCCACATCCTTCTGTCTTGCAGGCTTCTTCTCCTGCTCTGTATGTCTGTGTTTGCTTCTACCCCTCCGCACACAGCACTGGAGCACCTACCTGCTGGTGTTATCTGTGGCAGTGCCTATTCTTGAAGGCAGAGAACAGTCTCATCATGGAAGGTACCTATATATATAGGTATAGGTGGAAATCATAGCCCATATGATGGGGCAGGCACCCTGCTGTGCTTGCATACTATAAAGTAGCACTTTGTAAAGGCACAGAGAAGAGTTCAGGCATGGGAACAGAGCTGTCAAACCCAGCCTACATCTGACTGCCAATACCCAGCACTGCTGCACATTGGTTGAGGGTTTCCCAGAGAGATGTGGGGCTCATGTCCAGCCTTTCTGGAGGCTGACGTGCAGCCAGCACCGCTGTGATACACTTGTGGTAAGGCCAGCACTTACCCAAAGTGGTGGATCTACCACAAACAAACTGTTTGTTGCTTGGCACATGCCTTGCCAGTCATCAGCCTGGCTGGAAATGCTAAACATCTGCTCCAATTGGGAATCCTGGAAAAGCAAAACACAGGTAACCCCTCTCTCCTTCCCCCCTAAACTTCTAAGGAGGGATGGCCAACGAAACCGGGAAAGAATTAGTCTTCCCCAAACTGCTGCTTCTGCCAGGCAAAGATGTCAAATTCCTAGTGAAAGCAGAAATGTGGTTATCTGTAACCCACAGTAATTCCAGCTTGGTTCCTAAGAGTGATTTGTTTGAGCTCTGGAGTGTGAGGTTTAACTTCCAAGCTGTTTATTGCACTAAATACTCCTGATAATCTGTACCAAACATCTTAACCCAGGTTTTCTTAGTCTTGAGACAATTAAAAGCCTTGGCTCTCACCAGCAGTGACAGTAGAAATGGTTTGCTCTGACTTAAGGCTGATTACTCTCAAAGCATCCTCTCTATCAGAAGTGGATCAGGAGCTTATGAGCGGATGGGGAGGGAGTTTAAACGTGCATCTCAGCCTTCACTGTTATCTCCATGAGCTGCAATCTCCATTATTCATATTCAGCTGCAGGCCTCACCAGTTGGTGACACAGAAAGTATCCTGGTATCCAAAATCTGGGCTAAATATGACATAGGGAGCAAGGCAACCATGGCTGGGAATGATTTGTCTCCTTACATTTGACTTCTTGAGGGGCCAGGGCTTCTGATAATAATATCAGAGACCCACATTCTCTTCTGCTACCAAGCACTTTGCATTCATCCATCTCGATTCGTTCTGCTCTAGATCCTCGAGGCTGCTCCCTGGGAATAGTGTATGACATGGCCCTTGTTCATTCCCGTTCGGAAGTCCTCCCATTTGGTTCCGACTCTAGTTAATATTTCATTTTGCATTTTCATAGCCAGGCACTTATAGACATTAATTATTAAATGGCCACATTTCTTGAGATGAATGTATAGATGCAGACGGCTGCGGGGGGGTTCTGAAGGGGGTGTTCACTGATCGGGATCTGCTGCTGCTGCTTCCAACGTTCAGATAAAAATCTCAAAGGCCCCTTTTTTTGTTCACTATATTCAAAGCCTCACTTTCTTGTTCAGTGCAGGGTGGCACCTTCAGAAGCACCCAGTGTTGATCTAACCTTGTTCTCACCGCAGTCCCTAGGAAAATAGGTCTGAGCCATTTTGAAAGCTCTCCCCTTGCCCACCCCCCATTCCAGTATTATAGCAATATTCCCAAGCTTTTAAGTGCAGCTCCATCAGGCCAGCAGGAAAAGCTTGCTTTTTAGCCTCATTTCTATTAATCTGGAGCAAATCTCTAGCCTCGGCAGAGGTGCTCTGGAGGTACAAGGTGTATGAAGGCAAAGTATGATTTTCTCCAGCTAAGGATTTTGTCTTTGCTCTTCTCCCATCAGATGTCTTGGGCCCAGGTGATGAACACAGGAGTGGGTGGTGGGATGAGCACTGTTCAATGTTCAATGTGTGTGAATGTGTGTTTCATGTAGATGGAGGATAAGAGGAGGCCAGGGGTGAAGGGGATCCATCAGTGGGATGGGAAACCTCAGCATACCAGCATCAAAAGGCAGGTGATCTGAATATGGCTCTCAAATACAAATTGTGACTGCTATGATGCCTCTTTTGGAAGGCTGGGTGCACAGTTGAGGCTCCTTACTCTCTGCAGAGGTTGGACCATGGCTCCCTCTGTCATCAGCGGAGGGGCAGCTGCCAGTCTGACACAGCCCCATAGCACCAGCTGCAATGTATATGCCACACACCACTAGCAAAATACTTTTGCTTTGAAGAAAGGCAGCTTCACTTCCTCTTAATAATTGATATTACTCAGATCTTTGAGACTGCAAGAAAGCAAACCAGCCTTGTGAACCTGCCTCCTCTCTAAACTGAGTCTCCTCTCCTCTTGCTGACATTTCCACTTGGTTCTCCATCTAACCTCAATGGATATTGCCTTTTAACCGCAGAGATCTTGTACCTCATAGTTGGAAAGAATGTGAACCTTTTGGGGAGGGGATCAGGGCAGGTCCTGGTGGCTGAAGGAGACACCTCAAAAGCTTTCCTGGAATACCAAATTCACCACGAGCCGTCAACCTCCCTTCATTAGTTCCCAACAAGATTGAGCAGGGTGGATTTGCTCATGGGTGGAGCTGGAAGAAAGTAATAAGCTCTTCTTAATGAAGAGCGCGCTTTGGTTTGCTGTGTCTGGCAGCCTGGTTTCATCTTTTGTACTTCTGGTAGCTGGCATCCCAGGCAAGACTGAAGGACTTCAGTTTGGGAGTGGTAGGCATGCACTCAATTTGCTGCCTACCACTGGCAGAGGATCAAGGCTGGAATTTTCATTACACTTGCTTCGCCTGCCAGAAAGAAGCACTTTGATTTAATTCTGGTGGCTTCTTGTTCAATGCCAAGCTTGGAACGTGATGCTCTGATGTCTTCCAGCTTCTTAGAGTAACCACAGTGTCCCGCCGAGGAAATATATATTTATACAACAGAGGAATTGCATTTAAGTATGGAGTCACTTTATTAACAGCAATTGCACACCATGCTATAGGTGGATCCTATGGTTTGGAATATAACACTGGCTCCTTTCGTAATCCTATGTACCAAGCCCAGATATGATCAGAAATTCATGATTCCTCAGTAACTATTCTTGGAAGGCTCATCTTGTTAAAAAGCAGTCACCATGTCGCTATCCCTGGAAGAGGATAAGGGATGCTAACAGAGCTGATCAAATATTTTCTGGCATAAATGTCCTTTAAGAAGGAAGATTGTGCTTTTGACAAGATGACATTTTCCTACAGAAAGCATCTGCTCGCCTCAGAACGTTGCTTTCTTGCCAAAAGAATACCTCAAAACCCAATTGTATTATTTTTTTTGGACAAAAATCCTAGGGGGTTTGGCAGCAGATTTTAGGATTCAACTGAAAAAAACCCGAAAGTTTTTGTTCTCCAAAATCCAAGAGGAGTTTGTTTTTTCCAAACATTATTTTTTTTTTAGTTTTGTTTAAAAATTAAGGAAAAATGTGACCATATTTTCCATGTGCTGGAGGGGACCCTCTTTCAAACCAGCTCTAGATGCTTGCAAGAAAATGAATGTTAGTGGGTACTTCACTACAGCAAAGTTCTCCATAAATCATGTACAAGGGCAGAAGCTGTTGCCAGGAGTGCAGCCAAATCCCAAACCTTTTGCAGATTCATTGAGTTTTGTTTTGGGTTAAAGCTTTTCCATTTCTCATACCAATGCTCAAGCAGTTGCACTGGCTCCCATTCCCCTCAATGGCATCAGAAAAGCATGGCACTGATCCTCTTTAGTATGAAGGCCTTCATACTAAAAGTGTTGTGTGGGGCATGATGGGCTGAAGGGAGCATGGAAGAGGGGACCCCAGGAACCTGGAAATGAAAATGAGAGAAGGAAGATGTGGAAAAGGGCCACACATTTAAAATGAGACTGAGGGATTAGGACTTCTGTCTAAACGTCTTCTGCCCTGGGATATGGGAGGACATGTGGGAACCCGCACAGGATGTGCAATTATTAGAAGCCAACCTACAAGCTTCTTTCTTGCAGATCTGAGACAATCTGATCTGGTCCAATATGGGAGGAACAGATGAAATAGGAGGCAGAAAGAGATGCTGAAAGTGTTTGTGGCTGTGAGATGTGCGAGCCCTATCAAGAATGAAACATCTGGTACGTGCACTGCCATTCCCATTCATTTTGTATGGAGTGTTATATTATACCACAGTATTAATGTATTAATATATTAATAGAATGTCAACATTTATATATAATACAATTAGTGGTTTAATATAAAAGTCAAAATGAAATGAATCAACATGACGTTTGAAACAAAATCCTTTTATACTGTTGAAATGAAATAGCCTTATGGGAGAGGTTTTACCCACCCTGCTCCCCCTTCCGCTCCTGCTTGGTTGCCAGCTGTTTCATTCCAGATGTGGTGGTCAGGCTTCTTTTGCTTCAATGGCCTCATTTGATAAGAAGGTTGGCTCAGCACTGACCACATTTAAGTCACTTTCCTTAGGGAAGCATGTGTAGCTCTTGCTTGATCTCAGCTTATTAAACAAATAGATCAGAGACGTCTGTTTTTCTCTGTTGACATATGGCTAGCCCGTACCTTAGATGGCAGACAGGTAGTGCCTGGATTTCTTCCTGCTAATTGCTGATCCAGAAAGATCAATCACAACTTTACGCATTATTCCCTTTGTTTCCTGACCCCATGCCCCTGATTTCTTCCCCAAACTTCCATTTGTATTTTTGTGGTTAAACTATTTCCTGTCTGTTGGTCCATATCTTCCATTCACCATGAAATCCCCTCTAGAAATCCCCTCTGAGCCTACAAACCCATCCTAAAGTGTCTGTCCCCATCCCATGGTACGGGCTTGTACTTTGCTATTTCAGCAGCGATGAAATCACATGCCCGAGGCAACCCTTTAGCTCTGCTCTGGCCTTCCTTCCTTCCTTTTACTTTCTTCACTACTTGGACCATGACTTGAAGGTTGTATTAATTTGTTCTGGTTAATAGAAAATCTCATGCAGTCCAGGCTTGATTTTGTTTTCCAAATGGTTCTTCCTGGGAAATAGAAAGCAGGAAAAGATAAAGACCTTCCCCCTCTCCAAGAGGCCAATATGGGATATGTTACAGCCTGGAACTGCTGGGTGGGAGGCTAGGGAACACAGGCAAAGAATTAAAGACCACTCTTTCACAGCAAAATAATAATGTAGAGGTATATTTTTATACATACGTTTATGTATATGTGTATTTATCAGGAGCCCAGCTCGCTTTTCATTTGCACTTTGTTTCCCCACAAGATCCCATGGGAATGAATCCAAGGGTACCATGGTGTACAGGAGGAACTCCAGACATTTATTTATTATTATTATTATATTTATTAAACATTTATCAATGCTGCCCATCCTGTAATTCCAACAATTTTTCATATTCCTCCCCCCACCCCACCACTTATTTAGGGATCTGGGAAGTGCAGCCCTGTTTGGGATGTACCACAAAAGATTTGGGGTTATCACATTTCTGCACAACACAAAATAGCCCCCATTGACCCTACACAAGTAGCAGCTAAGAGTGCACTTGAAAACAAGAGCATTGCTCTTAACACGGTCTGCTCTGCTGTTGACATCATTTTCACCAAACCCCAGTTCAGTAGGACCCACCCTTGAAGCATCCATCGCATCCTGACCAGCACTTGGTGAAAGATGTACAGAGACTTGTCTATGGAGCATGAGGTTCAGGCACATGGCTCTGGGGCTGCATATGTATGGCCATTCCTTGCCCTGGGACCTCTGCAGCCAGTCTGGGGAGCCCCATGTTTTGGGTGCCTGACACTTGGGATGTGAATCCACTATGTCCAGGTATTCCAGTGCATGAAGGAAGCATTTCATTTAATCCATATTTCTGGTCACTGCCTCCAGGCAGATTTTCCTGGATGTGTCCTCTTTTCTTTGGGAACACCAGAGCTTCAGTGTGCTGTTTTTAAGGCTGATAGCTTCTGTGCACAACAGCCATATCCCATGAGCACACATATACTACTCGCCATATACAGAGATGGAGCAGTGGTTGTGATGCTTTTTGGAGGAGTCAGACTCACTGCCTGCAAGCTATACAGTGCAAGCACAGACATTTCCAGCTGGGAAACCCCAGACATAAGTATGATAAAAGTACTTGTGAGCACTCCTGCTTTGCTCTGCACCAGGAGCAAAATCCCTTTGGCATGAGCATGGTTTTCACTGAACTGTCCTATTTATTTGTATTAGGAGCACAATTTCTTCTAGGTCAAAGCTATTTGAGTGAGGTCTCAAATTTGTACCGTTCAGCCCCCCAGCTGACTATAATTACATTTGCATATATTATATACAGATATAGAGGGATTTAATCAAAATGTAGCTGCCAAATGGAGACCCAGTGAGTGTATGTTCATCAGAAAACCATTATTAAAGCCCTTCCAGGTTGGCAAACTTTGCTTCAGAATTAAAAGTGAGATTTTTCATTATCCCATTGAATATTTTCAGTTATTTCAGATGCGAGAGCCAAAACGAATAAATCAGTGCCAGCTTGCAGAAATACGAGTTGGTAGAAGGGTTGTTATTATTTATTGCATTGCAGGGAAGGATCTTGGGGGGGTTTATCTTGATGGGTGAGTTACAGGAACATGAGCTCTGTAACAGAAGGGTGGAGGGAAAGGCATTCACATTCAAGGCACTGCTCCACTTTCTCCACATCAGATTTAATATCTATAGAAGGAGAAATGGAGGAAGAACTGATGAGCTTTCTGCAATTGAAGCTGCAAACAGAGAGTTGTGGTTCAGATTCACTGCTTGAGGGATTGGAGGGGGAAGAGAGAGACCTACTGAAGGTTGTCCCAGTCCCTCAACTCTCTGTTCAACCCCAGACCATGGCAAATAGGTGTTGACTCTCAGATAATATGTGGGGCCACAGTGTAACTGACTGCAGACACCTTGGCATATTGCAGAGAGATAGATAATGGTGTTTTACTTGTGTTTTGCTTTTGGTTCAGGTAGGTTGTATCTGTGACACCTAAAAGAGAGTCTCACCATGTGTCCTCACCATAGCTGGGGAACATCTAGTGCAGAGGAGAGATGATGGGAAGTGAGCCCCTTGGTGAGACTAAATCAAGGCAAATTCCACTTATGGTTTTACTTAAACACTTGTTTGCCAAATCTTTCTCACCAGGGCTGGATGCAAAGAGAGGGATGTGAAAGAAATGCAGTAAGATGAATAGAGTTCTCCATAGGAAAGGGAGGCAAATGGGTGAGTTTTGTATGGGCTCTGGTGTAGGTACATCTATTTATTAGAGCTAATGGTGCAAAACTGTGGTGCCAGTGGTGGAATGGCAGGTGGATGGGTGGGTTGGTGTATATGCCTGTCTGAGCATGCTAACAGCAGATACTTCACCCATAACCAGGACACATGAATTCAGCTGTGGTGATCTTTCAGCAGTAACAAATATGGTTTTACAAACAAGATAGGGATGCGAGATTCTCTTAGGGGAGGTTGTTGATCCCTTTCATGAAAGATAATGAGAGCCACAAGCACAGAAACCATAAGATAAGCAAAGAAATGCGCTGAGTTGGCTCCAAACTAGGGTGAGATTAGAGTTATTTGGGTACAATAGATCTCACAAGAAACCTGAAATGTCTGAGAAGCAAATATTTCTCCCCAGCAGTGGTAAATCTTGCAGCACCAGATATTATGTGCACATGAGTATCATTACAAGTAGCACAGAAAATTCCTCTTTGTCGCAAGCATTTCAGTGGCACCTTTTATGAAGTGAGATGCAGGAGGAGGTATGCAGGGATAGTAGATACTTGCCCTCCATTAAACTAAGAAGTTAGATGAGCCAAAAGGCACGAAACTCCTAATTCTGCAGTGCTGGAGGCTCTGTAGGGGTTGCTTCACTTTGTTTCTCCCGCTGTTTTTCATCCCTTCACACTTCTTCAAGGGCCCTGCCTGGCCAACCTGAGACAATCTTGCTCTCCTGATCTTAACAGTTAATCTTTAATTAAGCCATGGACTGTTTTGGTCATTAATGTAATGTAACAAGCAGGGAATTAAGCCTCATAAAAACTCCATCCCAGCTCTGACAGATCATGCTGAACCTCAGGGGAGCATCTATGGAAATGGGTGCTCCCATGGGAACATGATTCCCCCGGAGCCTGACCAACCGCCAGGCTGTGGCTTCCCACATCCCTCCTTAGGGAAGGCTTTCCTAGAGCAACTACTCTGGTCAATTTGTGATGATTCAAGTTTGTTGGGGCCTGGCCAAATGCTTATTGAATAAGAACGGCCTCAGAGGATTGTGGGGCAGCCCCAAAGCTGAATGCAATTACCAGCTTATTTCTAAATTAATATTGGGTTAGGGGTTGGGGATAGGATTTGCTTTCACCCCCTTTCCTTCACCACTGGACTGGGTTCGTTCAGCCTTGGAGCGTGCTTCAGGTTTGACTGCGTGTGTCTGAGATTGTTAAAACCTGTGAAAGTTGGGGCCGTTTAAAATCAGAGCAAAGAGAAGAAAAGGGGGGGAGGAAAAATAGCTGGGAATGGGTGAACGTCATCGAAATAGCAGTAAAGCTGTTAAATCTATTTGCATTTCACACCCAATAATTTCAGACTCCACCTCAAGAGCACTGCTTGAAAGTCAGCACTTTTAATTGTCCAGTAAATTTCCTTTCAGACAGCTGCTTCATAAACTGCCATTGCCTGCGCAGTGAGGAAAAACAGATAACTGATTTATCCGAGGATGGAGACCACAACGGCCATTCGTGTGTCACTGCTTCCCCCCTCTGTCTCACTTAAATCAGCGCGTGAGGGCATTTGGTTATAGCTCTGCAATCCGTTCTCAGATGCTCAGCACCACCAATCTGCTTAACTGAGATGGCTCTTGACCACCATGACCTGGAATGGTCCCTGGAAGGTCTATAGCCCACCTGCCCACTGTGCCCTGCTACACTGGTAAATCACTGTCTGCTGGGCAAGGGATAGGAATAGGGAGGTTTTGGAACACTCGGCCATAAAGTAATGGCTTATCATTCAATTAGAGCTCAGGAAAATCTGCTGAGTTATGCCCTATCTATTTAGCTTGACATTGGTTTCTTGGAGGTCTAAGAACATGGCCAAAGGGGAGCTGAGCTGCTTTTTTCGTTTGGCTGGTTGTTGTTGTTTTTGGGGGGGTTTATTGCCCTTTTTGAGTTAAAGGAAAAAAATATGGACATAATCTTTTTATTTTTTCATGGGATTGTTGGAGCAGTTTTGGGACTTTTCAGTGTCCTCAAAAATGGGCACAGAAAGGAGCAGTTTGGTTTGCTTTGTACAACAGTTTCAAGGAAAGTTGACTCTGGCCACTGCTGCTTCTTATGTCCCATTTCAGACTCTTGTGGACTCGTATCTCTTGATTTTATTAGAGTTCATTTCTTCATCCCTCTTCCTCTTCCTTTCTTATTGTGTTGTCTGTCTCTGCCATCGCCACCTTTCCTCTGTCCCTGCTGAAGCAGATCACCTCAGCTTGTCCCAGGTTCTCCACTGTTACCTAGCGATAAACATTAAGAGCTTGTTTAGCAGCAAGGTAAAAATGAGGTCTGATCAGCAGAAGGAAATGTTGATCAGATGTGGAAATAACTATTTAGCTATTCCGGTGGCAGATGTTTCATCTGAAATCTCCATGACTTCCATGAAGAATTAGGGAGCTCTTCATCTCCAGAATTTGGGGTTGTGTTTTGGCTTTTGTTTCAATCCCTCAAACTTTAAAGAGGATTCAAAAGAGCAAATGGAAGCAGCAGCTTTACATCCGATTTGGATAAGTTTCCCTGGTGTCAACCCTTAATTCACCAAAACTGACAGGAAAGTAGGCAATCTTTAGCACCAAGGGCTGAGGACACCGTTTGGTGCTCCCATCCGGCTGCTCCATTTTCATCTGTCCTCACCCAGCACCCAACCACAATCACAGCTACCAGTTTTATTCCAAGTTGTTGTATCTTTGACTGCAGACAAAGGGTAAATCCTGCTGCCAGGGATTCCTGGCAAGGCAGAAACAATTGCACACCAGGGTCTGGGACAAGAGCCATAATGATGAGTCAAGGTCAATGTAAGTGGTCTCAAGCATCTTCTCAAAGTGAGAAGGTGAAGCAATACGAAGCAGCAGGACTGGGAGGCCAAAGGCTGGGGGGGAGATCCTGCAAGGCAGCTTGTTGGAGGGGAAATGACTGTAGAAAGTGAGGAGAGAGGGAGAGAGTCATTCACCAGGCAAGAAAGACCACAATGTAAGGATCCTTCCCCTACCATGGCTGTGCTCAGGTTCTCTTTTTGTTGCCTTTTCTTCATCCACTGCAGCACGGATACTCATATTCTTGAAACAAACATCTTGCGTGCTCTCCTCTGGGCATCTTTCCCTGCTGCTGGAGATAAGAGCTTGCTCCCATATAAACACACAAACACACACATACCTGCACGCCTCTGAAAGAGGCCACTGGGGCTCTGAGCAGCTCTGTTGGTAGTTTCCTTGCAATCTGTGCATCTGACCTGCCTTTGCCCTGCAGTCACAGCTGCAGCAGCAAAATGTGCTCTGTGTGTGTGTGTGTGCATGGTGGTAATGCTGGCAAGCAATTATTTGCCTCTTTTTTAATCTGCTGTTTAATAATTACTGCTTCCTTATTCATTTTAAAAGGTCCTATGTGATCACAAATAGATTTATTTACCAGCTATTGTTTAGATAGGTACAGTAAAGTAACCACCAGCCTCATCTATTGATGCATGTGCTTTATCATGCATTTAATAGTCTTATTTCTCCATAATGAATGAGTCCTCCAGTGGGAAATAAAGTGAAATGCCAGTTTAGGGATCAATCAGTGCACATATACAGCCTTCATAATGGGAAGTTCATGTGCTGTAGTGAAGGTATTTTTCTACAATAGCTTGGCTGCACTTTGTTACTGCAGGTTTTGGCTTTGTTGAGGTACAGGTCTAGAAGAAATGGATTAATAGAAAAAAATCAGAACTGAAAGAAAATGTAACAAATATATGGATGGCCCTAGATGATAAAGATGCAGCTTCTCATTGCGCTGCATTTGTGAGGTATGTGGCTTTATTTCCACAGTGCTCTGTAGGTCTGGTCCAAAGCTTGTTTGAATTGATGAGGTTTCCTTTTGTCTTGATTGACTTGCATTAGGGGTCTGGTAGGAACAGAGCTAAAGGAGCTCAGTGTCAATGGGGCAGAAAGGGCTTCAGTTTGAGTTTGGGTGCCTTTGCCTTCCTTGGGGCAGAGACTTGTCCTTGGAGAAGGGTTCACCCCATCTAACTAATTTCACTTAACCTGGGCTTCCTCCAGAGTCAACAGAGAGGTGAGCAAAGGGAGCAGGCAATTCACCTCTCCCAGTTGTCCTAAATCCCTTCCAACACCTTGGGGGATGCTGCCCGCCCTTACCCAGGACCACTGATGAAGGGCACAGATATTACTGCAAGTGTCAGCTGCGAACGGGATCTTAATATAATGAGGGAAAGAATATGTGAAAAGTTAATTTGCCATAAAATATGTCCAAATCCCCTTTTTTTTTTTGCTTTTACAAGGGGTTTTAACTGGGTAGGCTGAAGTGGTTTGCAGCAATAACGGGTCTGTCGTAGGGGTGATAGATATCACTTTACTGATGGTAAAACGATATGAATCAGGCTTGTCTGCCAGCGTGATTACCTAATTGTAGTGGAGGAGTTCAGCAAGGCCATGGCAGTCGCTGTGATTAGACAGAGTCTGTGGGTTATTCCACTCCTGAGCCTTATCACTCAGGTTTCAAGGCTCGGGAGAAATATGTCAGGGCAGCTGTCAGGGATTGAATGAACCATCCCCGGCAATGGGAGAGTCTCCTTCCAGTGCTGAGGAGGATACCCTTGAAAAGAGATGGAGGATTAAAGAGCGTGGTGCCTGGGAGGGGTGGGAGGAGGATGAATGGTAAGAGCTCTTATTGCGGCTTCGGTAATATTGATCTTGTCATTAATAATGCGATGAACCTTAAGTGAAATTCAAGTGTCAGTGCCAAGGCAGGTTATTTCTGTCATAAACGGTACATCACGCAACTTGAGAACAGTGATATTAAGAGGGATGGAGAGAAGGGGAGAAGGAGACTGTGTTTCTCAGAGCCTGTGCCTTGTAGGTGTGAGAGGGATGCTTTCACCTCAGGGCCAGGGGGTCAGGGGAAGTTCAGTCCTTCTCCAAACTGGACAACTCTCAATGAAACACCCCAGGAATTCATTGAGACCTCTCATTTTCCAACAACTAATTGTAGTGCCTCTTGCAAGGCTGCACACTGACCTCTTCCTGCCTTATACCCAGACCCCGAGAGCCTCGCACAGCCTTTCCCACTTCTTTCCATTTTGAACACTTTTTATTGCCATTTTCCTTGATTCTGGGGGCTCTTTTCAAATATTATGACAATAAGATATTTTTTTCTATCCCTGAAAAATTTTCTGTCCCTTAAGCTCCTTATTCCTGTTTGGATCACCAAGTAACAGAGCCTGCCTTGCAGTAGCTTGGGATAGGGTCAAACCAAGGGTTTTCCAGTGAAGGACTTAAAGACCTTCCCTTCCTGTGCCCACAAACCCAGATTGTCTTTCATTATGCTTCAAATTCCTGATTTTTCAGCTGTTCAGTTTTATTTGCTGGAAGGCCAGGAGGCCATTTTTAGCCCAGGTTTGGGAAGCAGACAGTGCAATGAGTTACTTGCTCTAATAACCACACTTATGTTGATTTTGGAGGGCTTAAAACACTTGTATTGTTTATAGCCATGCCTTCAGCACCCAGCTGGGGACTTGACCTCAGGTTATGGGCATCTCTTCTACATCTCCAGTGAAATTCTCACCAGTCTTGACAGTATCCTGTTGGAATATTTCATCCCCTTCCTCTGAAAATCAAGCCTTGTCGATCAAAAGATAAGGAACCAGGGATAAGCAGTTGGGTAGTTAAGAAGACCCAGAGTGGATTTGGTATCTCAGGATACCTCGGGCATTGCTAGTGGCTGATTACATGAAGGGGATTGAATTCTTTCATGGTATTTTGCTGTTCACTGAAAATGTGTACGGGTCATTGGCATCCCAAATCTTATGTTTAATCTCTTTCCCCATTGCAAACCTACCTAAAGGCCTTTGCTATGCAGCATTTTATCTTGCTTCTCAAGGTTTTTGGAGGACACGGGAGACCTTTAACATTTCAGATGCTTTAAAAAAGTAATATGGACCATGCAGGTTATAACCTTAAAATTTCCTTCCTGTAGGAAATTTCTCCTTTTTTAGCATTCATTGAAGCTACTCAGCTTTTTTCCAGTCTGAATGGGACACAGAGAAGCCCAGATATGTGCTCCAGATTAGATGCTGATACAATGCAAACGCACTATAGAGGAAATCCTGGTGGGGTCAGGTTCCCTCCTCAGATTGTATCTTTGCAGTCGGTTGTTCAGCGTGGTAACTCAATCTTATTTAAGAGTTCCCTTCAAATCAAGGTGATGCTGTTTTCCAAAGCATTAAAAAGCTGAAGTTAATTACATCTTTATTTCATTAAATATCCAGAACATTGCACATAGGTATCAGGGAATGGCATGACCTGATTTACAAACATATCACTGCATGTGCAGTGTCCATGAAAGCAATGTCATAAACATTTCTTTGCTGTTTCCAGCTCACTGCCTTGTATTTTCAGCAGGGCTTGGGGAAAAGATGCTACCACAAAACTATCCTTTGTGTTGCTTTCCTCCGGGAAAGCCAAGCAGTCCGAGACATCCGTCTCCTGGATAATGGGTCTCTTTAAAGAGCTTTGAGACCAACAGCCCAGGAGAGGTTTGAAGTGGAGCCTGGCTGGAGAGTATCTGCCACTGAGGTGGGAAAAGGTCTCAGGAAAACAGTGTGAGCATGGGACTGGATAAGGGCAGTGTCACAGTTTGATGGGATATGGAGAGGAGATATGCAGCAACACACGGTACTCTTGAGCAATGGTGGGGGAGGAACAAGAGAGAGCAGTGAGCTATACAAAATGAAGCTACTATCTTTAGCACCAGATTTGCTATGCCTGAGCTGGATAAAGAGACTGAGACCATCAAAATGATGCACAAAGCATCTCTAGAAGCCTAAACTCCTGTTAGGACCTGTCATAGCACCCTGGTCAGGACAGCAGTGTATGATTCAGATAGTTCCTTGCCCAGAAGATCTCTCCCTTCATAAACAGGGAGCATCTAATCCAGACCTCACCCATGAGTGGTCTGAACTGCCATCTCTTCTTCCAATTCACTGTACTGGAAGCTGGCAGCTCTGGAGTAGGGGCTGGCTAGCTCTGCTATCCCTGTTTATTT